>JAVDPK010002910.1:195451-209037 GCA_034780415.1 Cichlasoma orientale | reverse complement strand
TCACAATCAAGTCACAAACTTTGCGAGGCCACTTCGCCTCTCTCGCTGTTATTTTACAACAAAATGTAGAACTTCTGGCTTGAGCCCAAATATGACAAAAATATTGGGATGCACAGACGGTCCTTTGCCTGTGAAGCTTAAGGATGGGTATCTTGTTAGTGAGAGTATTACGTTACTTCCCACTTGTCATTTTGCGATTTGAAGGGTTCCTGTTGCAAAGAGGCATATTTAACTCTAAACCACAGCTCCTTCCTAAACTTAACCATTGGTCCCAGTGGGAGCAAACTACAGTCTAATGGCTGACAAACCTGTGAGTTGTTACACGACCAATCCCTACTGCAGCTTTTGGAGGTCTTGAAAACTGGACTGTCGTCTCTTGGGAGCCAGTTTTGCTGCACATTGGTTCCTCAAGGTGCGTAACAGGAAGACTCAAGTGAGTTTTTTGGGGTTTTTTTGGTGCAGCATCGTCTTTGCAACTAATTTCACCCAGTGGCATCCACCAACTTCCAGAGGTTGACAGAAGATCACTGATCAGTCTTTGGGCCTATGTGACGAAGACCTTTTCAAAACAGATCAAATTAAGAGGGATTTCAGGTGCTTCTTGCATGCATGTTACTTCTCAAGATCAAGAAAAAATTGTCATAAAGACAAAAAAAAAGCCAAAAATCACAACACGAAGGTATAAATCGGCGGTATCCTGCAATCAATTTACAAATGAGAGTCAACATGTCGTTCAGAGCTCTCACCTCCTGCGGAGGAGGTGCGAAGAGGCGTCAGAAGGTGCAGAGAGGCTAGAAAAACAGCAAAGAAGGAGGTGTGTGCAAGATGGACAGAATGTGCCGGTTCCCCTGTCCTCCTGCCTCGTTGGGTTTGATGTGGTGAGGAGTGTGAATCGTGCACGTCCCAAACCGACGCGCACGCAGTCGCACTCGCACGCCTGGAGACAACGGTCAGGGTGTGAAACATGAATCACACGTGGAAGCGCGAGGACATACATGCAAACCCACACGCCGAGAGTCACACGTGTAAACATTTATATGCGTCAATGCAGCAGTTTACCTGAAACTTATAAGGAAGGAAACTGACTAAAAGCGGGTTTAGCAGAAAAACACAGAATGGCTTCAAGTGTGAAGTGGAAGCAAAAACGGTGACCCGCAAACTCTTCATTCTATTTTCCAAAAAAAGGAGTCAAGCAAATTTTTTTCTTCAAAAAAAAAAAAAAAAAATCCATGGAGAGTTTTCATTTGTGTCGAATTCCAGTGACGTACAATATTTCTGACACCGCTGATGGTACCAAACGGCCCGTAATCGACTTTTAAAAGATCGGAGAGTGGGGGGGGGGGGAGCGAGAGGGCCGAAACGGGAGTGAAATGAGAAAAGGAAGGAAAAAAATTTAGTTTACGAAGTTAAGAAAATATAATTGCAAGCTGCTGAGGGAAGCAGCAGAGAGGAAGTGAAGCAGACTGGAATACTTGTCCCTGACGCACACACACACACATACACATACACACACTTTCACTACCTGGGGAGTGTGGATACGGTGCTCTCCTCTTTGGCCAGAGGCTGGTAAATAATGGATGTGTTGGTGGAAGCGCAGGCAGTTTGAAATGTAAATGTGACTGATGGAGAGTAGTGTGTGTATGTGCACGGACAGCTCGTGTGTGTGTTTGCGTGTGTGTGTGTGTGTGTGTGTGTGCGCGCGTGCGATGCTGTCACTTGAGGCTGGGACTGGTTATGTGTCTCGAATGGTGATGGGCAATCCTCCCGGAAGAGAAGAAGAAGGAGGCGAGGAGGAGCAGGACAGAGGTGTGTGAGTGCTCACAAGAGGAAAGGGGAGTGAGTGCAAAAGGGATGCATGTGAGGAAAGAAGGGAAGGCTCTCAGGTTAGTGCTCTAATGAAGTAAAGGGAATAATGTCAGTTAGCGCAGCACAGTCTGCTTTTTCTGGACAGGTGTTGGTTTGATAAAGGTAAGGTACTGCAAGTGAAACAATCATTGATCTGCCGGGAGTTTTCTTTAAGACTTAAGCTTGAAATTTCAACATGCATCTTAGTCAGACTGCACTTGTTCAGGCCTAAAGCTATCATTTAAAAAAAACCCTCTTGCTCTCCTACCTGGAAACATGCAGAGCATACCTAATGCTGCTAATGCTACGGTCACACTGTGTAAAACAGTGGCTGCAGAGAGCGTCACCACCAAAATGACTGAGTTTGGAGAACTTGCAGCCTCGCCGCCTTTGAAAAGGTTGTTTCGGAGACGAGGAGCGGGTCTGTGGCCACTCGCAGTCAGCTGCTGCCTCCGAACTACTTTTGTGCATCAAGAGGTGATAAAACAGCAATAAGACGGAGTCGTCTGCTATCAGTTTGTGATTGGACGGGGTCAAGTTGGCAATTACGTGCAATCTGTTTGTGATAACGCAGCGATTAACTGTGATAAATTGATGAAAATCGCGGGGGGGGGGGGTGCATTTAAAAAAGCGGGTTATCTTTGTCTAATATTAAAAATAGTTTGATGATCTTAAACCTGTGAGTGTGACAAATGTGCAAAAAATAAAATATTGTACCCAAACGTAACGTGCCACAGCATGACATGAAGTCTTCAAGTATTGATCACATGATCTCAAATGCCTGAAATAGATATTTTACAGGTGATGACCAATATTTTAACATGCAATCAACCTGACATTAGTGTGGCGCTCTTATACCATTTTGCTAGATATGCTAACGAGTCAACTTTTCTGAGTAAGGAAACCGGTCTGTGCCACGTGCAGATGCTTCCTCCCGCGGGTCTCTCTGGTTTTGTTGAACTACTGCAGAGCCACATATTGCACCCAGAGCGTTATTAGTCCCCGAAGAATCGTTCATCTCCCAACGAGAGCGGCTTGTGCAGAAAAAAAACTCCATCCTTGGTCTAATGCAATGGTGGAGGTCAGTGCTGGCATATGGCTCAGTGTGCGCGCGCGAGGGTAAGAGTGTGGTGAGGAGTGCGAGCTGCCAGCTGGCCTAGACATGATGGAGCGAGTGAAAGAGAGAGGAATGATGCATGGGAGGTAAAATAAAGCAAGAAGACTGGAAAACGCAAGGAAGTGAAGGAGAGAAAGGAAGTGAGATAGGAAGAAAGAGGAAAAGGGGAAATGGAAGGACGGGTTAAGGAATGGACGGAGGGGCTGACAAAAGGAGAAAGTGATCGATGGAGAGAGGTGGGAAGGTGAAAAGCACGGAGGGAAACAAACGTGGAGAAACTGGCATCTGTTGCCCTCCCAACCCCCGCCATCGCCGCTGTCACCACCAGCTCCCATTGGTGCAGTGTGTGTGCGTGTGTGTGTGTGTGTGTGTGTGGTTGTGTGGAGATAAGACAGAGAAAAGGGCCCAGATGGTCTGAGGGGAGAGTGACAAGTGGCTGTCAGGAGATTCAGACAGCCTGGCCCTGTGCTGCCCTGCTGGCACACACGCCTCCGTCTCTTTGTAGGACCTCCGCCTCCTGCGGGGCACCTGATCACCCCGTGCTACATCTGTTTGCGGCCGTATCTCTGGTGTCCTGCAGGACACAAGAATAGATATTTTTTTGCACCAGTCACATTTGCGCTCACAGTGTTAAATGAGTGCTAAAGTGGATTTTTTTTTTTTTTTTTGTGGCTTTTTTTGTGCTTAGTTCATCACAAACAAGCCGAAGCTGGGAAGAAAAGCCACAGAGGCTCACGAGTGTTTTGATATTTGAGGAGTTTCTGGAAATATGGCAATCATTTCGAGTTAAAACTCGAGTTAACTCATCTGTGGTTTATTTGCTGCTTAAAAAGGACCCACCTGATGTCATTAGATGTGGGTTAATTTCCTGAAAGATATCAGATATCAGATAGCAGAGGTTTTAAGTGCAAATGACAAAAGGCTGTCCAGCCTTACAGACAGTTACAGGTTTGGTCGCAAGTTTTTCCTCTTTGTTTCTGATCGTTGGGAACGCTCTTTGAAACCATTTTTTACAAAACTCTACACTCTAACCACAAACTTCACACCAAACCTGTAACACATTAGCTGGCTCTCGTAAAAAGCTAACAATGCGTGCGATCTTCTTTTTAAGATGAAAAAAAAATGGTTTTGCTTCAATACAGTCCATTCGAATGAGCACACAAAGCGCCAGCTATGCGCTGATGGTGCAAATAGAAAACACTTGTGCCTTTTTGCTTTTTTGTGTGCAGGGCACAGCAGTTTGCAAATAAAAAATTGGCATGCATGATCAACTGTCAATACAAATAAGCTGAAAAAAACTTTTTTTTTTTTAACACTCCACAGAGAAAAGCGCAGAAGAACACTAGAACATTTGTGCAAGAGGGAAAAAGCAAAATATGAGGAAAAAGAATGACACTGAATTCCACTGCTGTTGTTTTGTGGTGGAGTGCCATATGGAACTTGTCCAAAGTTCATATATTTGAAATGGAGCATTACACACACACACACACACACTGCACCAGGAAGCTGGCAGGGTTAAAACAGCTAGCGTCCAATCTAACTGTGTTAGATCGTTGTGTTTTCATGTGTGTCTGTGTGGGGTCATATGGATCCATGCTTTCATGTTTTTTAACCCAAATTCTGACTCTACCTCCTGAATGCTGCAGCAGAAACTGAGACTCATCAGACCTGGCAACATTTTTCCAATCTCCTACTGTCCGAGTCTCGTGAGGGACGCTATTCTGCAAACCTTAGTTGTGGAAAGTGGTTACTGTTGCCTCGCTATCAGTTTGAAGCAGTCTGACCATTCTCACCTGACCTCTGACATCAACGAGCCGCTTTCACCCAGAGAACATATACAGATATTTCCTCTTACTCACATTCAAAGTCATTTAAATCACCTTTCTTCCTCCTTCTGATGCTCTCTTTGAACTTCAGTAGGTCGTCTTGACCATGCCTACATGCCTAAAGGCGTTGATTAGCTGATTAGATATTTGGGTTAACAAGCAGCTGAACATGTGTACCCAATAAAATGAGTGAGTGTACCGAGTCTCCCTGACCCACAACCAGAACTCTCAAGTGGAGACTTCCAAATGGGACCAACGGGTGACGTCACAGTGGCTACATCCATCCTTTGTGTATTGTGCATGGTTGGTTCCGCCTGTTCTGTGCACGTGTAAAGTTCACATTTTGCAGAAATACTCTGGTGCACTAGGTGTATCATATGCATTAAAACCTCCTGGCCTTTAAATTATTAAGAAACCTCTTAATTGCCTGCAAATTGACATTGTGCGCCTCATTACTTTACCGGACTTTTTCCAGCTTCTCGTGCGCAGAGCGTCGAGAGACGTGCATTAACATTTTAACACCACTCCTGGTATTTTGTTTCACGTATGGTAACCCAACTGTGTGCCGACACGTGCTGAAGATGCTTCGCTGCAGGAAGAATGCGCCGCCGTTTAGACGCGCTATGGTTTTTATCACGCAGATGCACTTTGACCTGAATTATAGCGGGCCCTCTCCTCCCTGATATACAGACGTAAGTATGAACAAATTTCCTCGGTTAATACATGCAAACGCTTTAATCTGCTGTCAGACATTTGTGTTATATTCTTTGTCCGTCTTTGTCCCACTTTTCTAAATTTCTCTCCACAACTCTCCAGTGTTTTAACACTACATGTGTGCTGACCGACTGGCCGTCAGGGCCGACAGAGGGATTGTGACAGCCAGTCACAGTGTGTATTATCTGTCATGTCTGAGCCATGGGACTCAGTTTAATGGATAAAGCCTGCGGAAAGCTCACACCGCCAGCCTCTTTATATCTTTATGGGTCATTCACTCGTCTTCCCAAACACCCCTAATGCGCTTTATCTCGCGCACGCCGTCTTTTCCTCATTGCATTGTGGACACACACGCACACACTCCTGATCTTAGCACGGCTGCCCTTGATTTTTGTGATCCTGTGATATATATATATATTTTTCCCTTTTCTCCCAAGGAACTTCCTGCTCGTCCTTTTCCAAATGAGAGGAAATGAAGGATGGGACTTTGGGCCTCCAGGCCGCGACCTTCGTAGTCCCACACCAAGGTTCCCTGGGATTTGTAGGCGCCTCCGGACTTCTCTCGGACACCAGGGGGTCTCCCTCGTCGGGAGCAGTGGTACATGAGTGTGAGCGAAAGAAAAAGAGCAAAAGGAGGCAAATTGACGAGAGAAATTGGGTGTGAAGAAAGGGGAGTAAGGACGTGTGTGTGTGACAGAGAGTGAGGGGAGTGAATGAGCGTGTGGAAGTGTGTGTGAGAACGACAAAAAGAGCGGAAGGAGAGAAATTGTGTTAGTGAGGAAAAAAAGAGCAAGTGTGTGTGTCGGCGCGAGACCGCGTGTGAGGGACAGCTCGTCCTTCAGGCTCACCTCGGCCCCCCGGGGTCTGTCTTCTCGACGGCGGCGCCACCGTTTTACTGGCCCCGGCTGACGGCCGTGAAATGACGAGAAATTTACTGCTCTGGAGCTCGTGGATCTGAAGGCAGGGAGGACGTCTTCTCTCTGTCACCCTCTCCTTTTCCTCCCCTTTCACTATCATCCTTCCTCCCTTCTTCTACTGTGTTCTTACCTCCTGCACACTTTTTCCATCCCCTTCTGTTTACCATACGCTCCTCTAATTCCTTCTCTTTTGCTTCTAAGCAATAAGCAACACCAACTTTTCTTTCCCTCCCCTCTCCTCGTTTCCTCCTTCTGTACTCAATTCCCTGCATTTGTCTCTCTCTCTCACTTCCTTTTTCCATTTCTCATCCTCCACAGATGTTTTTGGTGTATTTATATTAAACAAAAGTGATCACATATCATTTATGGCCCACCAGTTTTAATTGTGGAGGATTCGAGCAGTCAGAGAGGTGAAGCAGTAGCAAAAATGTAACGTCATACCACTTCAATTCATCCAAAAGATAGAGAGTGTTATTCATTAGTTGCTGCAGCTCACACGAAACACAGTTTTAACTGGGGTGCGTGTTCCTCACAGAAATGCACTTTAGTCATAGTTAGTTTTTTCAGCTCGTACTTAAAACAAACCATATGTTTTCTAATCAGTTACTCATCTCTCGTACTGATGAGTCAACCAGCACCAGAGTTTCAAGTCACAGGAGTGCACCAACTATGAGTCACTTAAAGTTATCTATGGGAAAAATGAATGGGAGCCAGGGAAGCTCAGAATAGCTCCTCCAACTCTGCAGCTCCATTACTTTCATAGCAAAGCGCTGAATGCACAGCCGAATACAGGATACACCGACTGAGAAAAATATTTTCTTTCCAAATTGGTCCTAACCAAGCAGCAACCTTTGAGGCCGAAACAATGAAGTCAGCAGTCTCCACGAATATGAGACATTGTTGATATTATTTGTAGCCACAATTATCTAACCACTAATCTGGACTGCTCTGCAGCTAATTCCATTAACAGACCATCCGAGAAGTGTCGGTGTGATATAGCCACACATTATACAGTGCATCTTGCTAACTAGTGGTTCAGTCACATTAGTGTAAAAATAGGATGGCACCATCCTTAAACAAGAAAAAAGTTGCCTGGTGTTTACGCTGATTTTTTTTTTCAAGTCCAGCAACTAACCCTGAGGTTCAGGGTGGGCGCTTTTGATTGCAAGGCGATTTCACAGGACGTCTGATGGGAGGCAACCTGTCTGCAAACACCTGCAGTCCAACTCTGACTGACTGCAAACGTTCTCACACAGACTGGCAAAGGTTTGCAAATAATAATTGTTGTCTATTTTATAAATGCAGACAGTTTGCCAAGACATTGCAATCACCAATGAGCACATCTCATGTGCAGCACAACTCTTTGCAATAAAGGACTCAACTCAGCTGGTTGCCAACTGGTTGTATTCTTATATAAAAGCAAGGTTGCCGAGCAGCAACTATGTCACTATTTGTGGAGGAATTTCTGAATTTCTGTTCCAGATCTATGAGGTTGCGACTGGACTCATAATGTAAGCAGTCGATTAACAACTTGACCCCATTCGATCACAAACTGATAGCAGACTGACTCAGTCGTACTGCCATTTTTTTCACAGCTTAATTAACCAGCATTGCTTTGAAGACGGGAGCAGACTGAGTGGATGCAGACCTGGTCCCCATCTTCAAAGCAGCCAATTCAAAGGCAACAAGAGTGCAAGTTTATTGCACTAATTTGGTTGTGCTGCAGTGTCCAGCCACTCTTTTTCCTGGTCTGACTGTAGCATAAGTTAGCTAGCATTAGGCGATAACTTAGCACTCTTCCTTCTTGTCTAATACTCATCACATCTGCGTCCAAACGACTAAGATGGCAGTGGCCAAAAGGCTAAAGTTAAGCCTTGAACATGTGAGTCTATTAACCAATGAAATTTGTGATGTTTCCATCTTTTATGTACGGCATGTGGTTTTCATCATCAGTTCATAAATTTTAAACTGAACAGAGAAAGACTAGATTGATTTCAAATGGTCATTTTAATGTGTAAATATTTACATTGAAAGCAGCATAAAATGAAATATTAAAGAGACGGACTTATAAACTTCAATACCTAAAAGTTGTAACATTCTGATATTTATTTACTGATGCGTATCAGGTTGGCAAAAGCGTGACATTCAGCATGGCAGATGATGTGTGTGTGGGTGTGTACGTGTGTGTTTATGTGTGCCCCTCTTGTACCATTCACAGCCGCGAGGGCCTTGCAGCTTTAGGGAATAGGAGGGGAACATAAAAGGATTAGCAGTTTCAAATTAATACTTGGAGAATTACTCATGCGGGAATGCATTCACACAGAAACACTGTGTTCACAAACATACGTGCAGACATCTGCACAGGCAGCAGAGTTGTGTATACTGCATGCACACGGATCCGCACACACACACACACTGTGTCAGTCATCACTTTTCTATTGTGTCCCCAGCATGCACCTGCACACACAGGTACACAGATGCAGTCGGTCCAAAATTGGTGTAATCAGTGTACTAGTTCTTCTTCCGGTTTGTGATGTTTTTATGATGTAAATCTGCTTTTCTTGATTTTAAACTGGTCCTAAACTTAGTTTCATTTTTGGGGTTTTTGAGGACACGTTCTCCATTACGCCACAGCTGAGCAGACGTGCTAAACTACTACTTGCCAGGCTGCTCCTCATGTTTTGTGGCAGCTAGAAAGAATGCACCATGTCGCTGTTATGAGCACTGCTGCAAAACTTTCAGTAAAACGTCAGACTTCTAAAACTATACCATGTGTCACAACTAATGGAGGCAACTCACACCTCTCCTGTGTGGCGGCGAAGAGAAGCAAAAACATTTCATGATTAAATAAAACCCTTAAACTAAGCTATGTAAGAAAAAGAAGATGTAGGGTCAGACGATGCTGTGAAATTATTAAGAGTTGACAAAACAAATATGAATTGTGTTTAGGTCTCTGTAGCAAGAAGAAGAGTAGACAGGAGGACTGGGAGTCTAGGTGTACAGCAAATACAGAGGTGGCAAAAGCAAAGAAAAGGGCTTACAGTGAGTTATGAGTGAGGTTAGACCCTAAGGAAGGAAAAGAGGACTTGTATCAATTGGCTAGGCAGAGAGATCAAGCTGGAAAGGATGTGCAGCACATTAGGGAGATTGAAGATAGAGATGGAAATGTACTAACAAGTGAAGAAAGTGTGCCGAGAAACTGGAAGGAGTAGTTTGAGGAGTTCAGTCTATCATCACTCTGGCCCGATCATTTTCTTGCCCACCTTCTGCTTTAAATCCCACTGCTCGTCTGTCATTCTTCTTTTCAGACTCTTATTCATGCAGCCTGCCTCCTCCCCATCTCCACGTCATCCTGGCCAAGTCTCCACGCACTTCACCTCTGCAACTACCAACATCTAGACTCCCAGGGGTCCTGTTCAACTTCCTACCATTCCTGGACTCCATTCTGCTATGTGGTTTTATCAGAGTCTAATCGCTAAATCGTTTGTTACGCAAACTCCGTATTTTGATAAAGCATGTTCAGTTCCTTCTAATGACCTCTCAATGAAATCGCTGGATGGAGTTTGTTTCACTTTGGTTTACTCGCTTTTTCCTTCCACTTTCACTCACTGGTTAGGTTTAGGAAAAGAAAGCTGAGCTCAGTTTCACCACCCACACCCAGGCCTGATTACTGATATTCTAACTAAAATAAACTACAAAAAGGGGCAAATGTTCAAACGCTGCAGGTGGATTTTTCATGATCACCATGCAAAGGCCTGAGCTGCAGATTCAGGTACATTTTGATCAAATAAGCCCTGTAATTTCGGCCCTTGTGAACTTCAGACTTGTCCTGACCGATTTATCACTTTGTGTTTTGGTTTAAGTAGCGCAGAGAATATGGCTAAACGAGAGGATTGTTTACAGCCTGCGTGATCTTGCATTAGGGAATACATGCTGATATTCAGATCAACAGAAATATAGCACAAGACTCAGAGGCAAACAGCTCTGATAATTTTTCAGTGAGAGCCTTACTGCTTAAAATAAGCAAGAAAGTGCATCTGTGCGTGTGTGTGTGTGTGTGTCAGTACAGTCTCCAGTACGTCAGCCCTGAAAGGCCTCTGCACGCCGTTTGAGCTCTCCTGAGTGAGAGAAGTGTGACAAACAGCTCAACAGGCTTTGGCACACCAGCTGTCCAGAGGGGACAGAAAATTCACACACACACACACACTCACACTCAGGTCCATTCACCTCTAAGCATAGGACCGGGTGCACATGCTCGAACGCACACACCCAGTCTCGCAGCGCACACGCACGCAGACACACAATCAAATGCACAAACCGCTGCCAAGTGTGGCGTGGTAATCTTTAGTAATGCCATCGGTCCTGGGGGCAGAGCATCTAAACGGTGCCAGCGGCCACACAACATCAGAGCCTCGGCGCCCTGCCTTCTCACAATCCCCCTCTCCGCGGGCACCAATCCACTGTCAGACAGGAAAAATGTATTTTTCTGGCGGCGCTTCGACATTTGAGCGCTTAGGAGATAGAGTGACACGGAGAGCTGCGGGGAGGAGAAAGAGTGACACAGAAAGCGGTCGGCTGAATGTCGACGTGACCGGCTGCTTTCCGGTCGCCATGGTGATTTTGATCAACAACCATTAATAATGTGTAAAGCTGTTCATTAAGTCTGGGAATGCTCATTTCCAGCACTTCTTTTCAAAAAAAAAAAAAAAAAAAATCTGGTATGAGTGAGCACGAATCCAAGCAAGGATTTGGAAAGAAGCCTCAGCCCGAGCAGAATTTGGAAGCACATCTTTTCCTCGCAGGCTGTGAAAAGCTCTGACTTATTGCCATTCTAATCTTATAGTTGGATGAAGAGAAGCATTTGTATGTGTGTTTAATTCCACAGACATGTGAGCGTTCGGTCTGTCTCCACTGGTGTCGTTTAAAGAGGAACAAATACAGTAGCAGAAGTGGGAATCTTGCTGCTGAAACAGATTATTCTGACTCTAATGGAGCGTGCATCCATGTCCTGCTTCCAAAACCCAGCATTTCATTCGAAACTGCACGACAACGGAGCCTCCTCGAAACACTTGTTGATAAAGGCTGCGTGCGCGCGTGTCAGACTCCGTTTAATTGTTGCACTAAATCAAATTAAAGCTGCAGCGGAAACATATGCTCGTACATCATTGTTTGCGTTCAAATAAGCAGACACCTTTAATCGCAATGTAATATTTGCTCAATTTGATGCCAGCGCTGCTATTAAAACCAGCTTTTTATCACTTTTGTGTTGCCGTAAGATGAACGCCTCTTTGAATTTCCTCACACATGAAGGTGTAGCATCCAGTACACGTCTTTCAGTGAATTGACGTTCCTATTTTAAATCCCAAAGAAGTGCTATACACATAAAGTTACTGTTACAGTATTTATGTCTCTGCATTTAGAGTTCGAGAAAATCCAAAATAAATCCAAACTTGTGAACCCAGTTCTTGTTTTTTAAAGCCATTAAAGATGCTGCACAATCACTCCACCCTGGAAAAATAAACAGTTCAATCCAATCATTAAAAGCCCAGAATTACCATGACATTCATGCCCATGATGAGTGACTGTAAGCTTCTGACCACAGAATGTATTAATTCTCTTAACTACCCTATCGGTATTCATTATGTAACACAGTAGATTATAGACAGTATTGAGTGTTTATAGACATATTGGCATCTTTCATGCAAACTACAAATGACTTCGTCAACCTACTAATGACCAAAGCGATCACAAAGACATTTTAGGTGCAGCACTGTGTACCTCTTTGCAACCAGTTGCACCTAGAGACTGCCAGCCACCTCCAGTTGGGAAATATATATGTTTCCCTAGCGGCCTGAGGTCTCTTGGGGCTTGTCATTCAGTCTCTAGGCCTGTGTGAATGGGGCCTATCGTCGGCCAGAATATGTTGCTTTCTATATCAAGTGAGGCTGTGGTAGCTAACCCCCCCCCCCCCCCCGATGAATTAAATTCATCAAGGTGTGGCTTATTAAGATGTAAGCTTTCCATCCATGCTGTGCATCTGTGTTTTGATTTATCTTGTGAGCTCTGAGTCTTCCTTTTAAATCAAATACCCAATGAAAGAAGGGAAAAAACACAAATAAACACAAACAATTATATTTAGTTAGAAAATGCCCATGTAACTGTAATTTAATACAAACGGTTCAAACAGCTGCAGCACAGAACAGCCGTAAGTGAAGGCGAACATGGTTGAATTTCTGTTTATATTTCCTTTAATTATTGATCGGCCGCTTTTGTTTGTTACCTTGGCTGTAGGGCTGGACACCCAGTCAAGGTTGACAGCTCATCAAGTTGAGGAAAAAGCGTTGGGGATGGGAACCTGACAAGATGAGTGGAAAGCGGGAAGGTAGGCCTGGAAAAAAACAGCTCACCAGCTGCAGGCTAAAAGCTGCATATTGTAGCTTCAAATCGCTTTCACCTCCTTCTATTGGGTCATGAATCTTGCTGAGCACCTGAGGAACTGCCATCTTTTAATTTAATTTGAAAAACTGCAGCGAGGGTTGGTTAGGCTTTTATGTAAGGGCCCCTTTTGCAGAAAGAGAGGATTCCCCACCTTTCTTCTCTCTGAGGAGCGCCGGGCTGGAAAACATGAGACGTGGGTGGTCAGTTAGTGAAGCCATCAGTCGTAGGAGGTTACTAGTTATTGTTGTAGTCAGATGGGGGGGTTGAGGTGCCTAGGCAGCCAGAGTCCACGCCGCTGGATCGCCCACGGGGTGAACCTCAGCTGTTCTTCCCTTTGCTTCCTCCCTTCTTTATCCCTCCTGACCTTCCTCCTCCTTCCTCCACCTCCTGTTCGTTTTATCCCTCTCTCCTTTAAACAGCCAGAGAGGAGCTGCTGCTGCTGCTGCTGCTGCTGCTGGTGCTGAGGAAGGAGAAGGGGGAGAGGGCCTGTCAGGAAAGGAGTGAAATGTGTGTATGTGTGTGTGTTTGTGTGTACAGCTTAGGGAGGGGTCGATATGATGAGGCTTCAGTGTTGTCGAGATGGATTAGCTGAATGACTTTGAGGGGTTTGTTCTCTTGTCTTTGAGCGCACAGCCAACTCACTGTACTCCCTTCCTCTCCCTCCTCGTCTTTCCCTCCAAATATTCATGTCTCCCTCTCAATCTCCATCTCTATCCTTTTCTGGTTTAT
>JAVDPK010002910.1:173363-195351 GCA_034780415.1 Cichlasoma orientale | reverse complement strand
TATATCAGACCTCATTAATGCCCCCTATTCTAATGGACCCACCTGCCTCAAAACATGTCTTCCATTGGGAAAGGATAGCAAAACTGGGCTGATTTATTTATGCAAAAAGGGGGGCCGACAGTTTAATAATTTTTTTTTTTATTATTTTATCTCCTGCTCCACTCCTCCTATTTTCCATTGTTCAATTTCTACTCCTGTTTTTTTAAGTCAGGTGTGAGTTCTTACTTCAACTTTCTTCCTCTACAATGATTTTTCGCACTAAAGACGCTGTGTATAGCATTATCTAACATAGTGATGTATCTTGGGATAATTATTTGAAAGACATAAGATCGGATGATTAGTAGCTTCTGTTTTACAGCAGTAAGTGATGTTACTGTGGGTCTTTGCTCATTTAAAACCATATTTCCCATGTTTCCTGTGGTTTTATGCTGAAATTACAAGAGAGCATTTGAGGTATCCAAAGTGGTATTCAAAGTGGAAAAGATCAACACTAAAATGGTAAACTACTTATGGTAGAAACTGACTGGCCGGGCACTATATTAGTATTAATGTAAATACCTAATCAGCCAATCACATGGCAGCAACTGAATGCATTCAGGCATGTAGACATGGTTGAGTTGACCTGCTGAAGTTGCAACTGAGCATCAAAATGGAGAAGAAAGGTGGCTGAAGTGACTCTGAATGCAGCGTGGTTGTTGGTGTTAGACCAGCTGGACTGCTCCAACCTTCAGATGGTAGAGTCAGAATTTAACACAGACAACATGAAAGCATGGATCCAGTCCAGTCTCAACAGTTCGAGCTGTTGGTGGTGTAGTGGTGTGGGAGATATTTTCTTGCTACACTTTGAGCTCCTTAGTACCAACTGAGCATCATTTAAACCAGGGGTGTCCAAACTTGCGGGCCGCTTCCGGCCACGCCCCCTACTTCCGGTCCGCGAATTATGTCAAAAATAACATACAAGTTACTTTTTTGACATTTAACTTAATACTCTTGATTGGAGGGGAAGGCGAAATGTCATAAAAGTAACTTAAAGGGCCAAATTGCATGTTATTTTTGACATAATTCGCGAACCGGAAGTAGGGGGCGTGACCGGAAGCGGCCCGTGGGCCGCAAGTTTGGACACCCCTGATTTAAACACTGCAGAGTATTTCTGAGTCTCCAAAACCTCTGAGGGATGTTTGCAGCGTCTTGTTCCACGCTACGGAGAAGGCAGTTCTGAAGACAAAAGGGGGTCCAACCTGGTACGAGCAAGGTGTACGTAATAAAGAAACAGGTGAGTGTATATTAGTTCTACAGACATTGTTTTGTTTGTGACTTTTGCAGCACAGACACTCTGTAATCCCAAACACCGCCTTCGTATGCTTCGTTCAGATCTTGATTGTCTCAAAAGAGTTTTGACACATTAAAACAATCAAAGTGCGTCAAACTCTTAAAGACGTTAAAACATATCAATGCTTTCCACTAAAACGCCTCGCTTTTGGCATATCTTCTTCAATTTCTTCAGTTTTATTAATATAGCGCCAAATCACAACAAACAGTCGCCTCAAGGCGCTTATACAGCGCTTAACAAATTTATTAGACCACCGCCCAGTGTAAGGCCACAGCTGCCCTAATTTAACAGTCGTGATAATCACCAAAATCGGGTTTTATGTTTCTGTTATGGCCAATCCACCAGGATTCGTGAGCTATTGAATCAAATTGATATATTTAATGTGAAAATATATAAAATTGTTGTTTTCAAATGTACAAAACAAGCAGAAAAAATAGAAAAGCATGTTATTAATTATTAGATTAAAACGCCAAATTATAGTTATTTACTTGCATTCCTCAACAGAAAAATTTGTTTTAGTGGTTGAACATTATCCTTGATTAATTTCCAATTTGAATCGTTGCTGGTTACAAATTTGATTTCCAGTTTGCTTTTGTGTAATTTGTGATCTAAAAATTTCTGCAAGGCTTGGCTGCCCGGTCGAATCAGTTTTTTTCACACAGGCCACATTAAATCAAGACCGTCAGCTATTGTTTGTCTGCTCACAGTTTTCCTTTTTGTTAGCTTTTTAAAACTTTTCCATATTCATAAACAGTGGTGGGTGCATGGAACAGAAAGTCTCGGCTCAGATATCCGCTGGAGAAACCGACAGTCCCAAAATTTTAGCCACCATCTCCAGAGGCTAAGTCAGCAGGCTAGCCGACAGGTTCACGGGTTGCTGTATGGGCTCATCTTACTTTTGTCATTGTCGAAGAAGTGCACCAAAAACCTCAAACGCTTGCCAAATACTCACCGAGCGGTAGTGAAACTTGAAAACAGGATATTCAAGTCGGAAACCTTCACCTTCGAAGTAAAATTGTACCTTACCACTGCAACCAACGCATTTCAAAAGGCGAACAGTCTCCATCTACAATTTGTGTTGCACTTTTTCAATAGATCCCAGCCTGAGTTGCCTCAGATGCATCTGTCGGAGTGTGAGTGTGTGTGTGTGAATGTCAGAAAAAGCATTTAGGTGTAGATAAATACGCCGCATGAATGTGTGTGTGTGACTGAATGAGGCTTGTAGTAAGAAAGCAGTATATAAGTAACAATCCATGTACATTTACTCCGTCAAGTGTCACTTGAAACAACTTGGCAGGTAGCGGCATCTTTCATGCAAACTACTGGCAACTGCGGCAACTTGCTACCAGCCAATCACAGGTAGGTTTTTGGTGCAGCGCTGCACGCCTCTTTGCGACCAATTACATCCTAGCGACTGCTAACAACCACTGACCAGCTGGTCACAGAATACACACTTTCCCCTTGCAACTGGTTGGCAGGCGGTTCCTGGCTGGTATCAAACCCCGTGTGACTGGGACCTAAATCAGAGTATTTAACTGTAACCCAAAGAGACAACAGACGAGAAAGCATTCATATCCAGCTTGGAAAAACATTGTATTTTGCCATTTAATGCGGAGAAGGCAGATCTACATAGGTGGCAGTTAGGGTCCGAATGTACAAACGCCTGAGATTTTTTTTTTCTTTTCCAGATACAAACTGCATGTTAATACCAGCTTTAAATGGGGTCTGAGATTATGACACTAAACCTTAATAACCTCATAATAATAATAGCCTTGACCTTATAATTGATGTCAAGGCTATTACGGTGGACATTCTCAATGCTGAAAAACATTTATTCTTCATTATTGCCCCATAGGAAATCAGTTTTAGCACATTGGCGTGTGTCATTTCTTGACCTGCAGCAGTGGTCTGTAGTGAGGGAAGTGGTGTTCCTCTGAAGTCAGTAACCACGTGTTCAGGTTTGTGAATGAGTCCGACAGCCCCTTGTCTTTTCTTTCAAACTACTCCTGCTATTGTCCCCTCCTTTGACATATCTCCTTCTCTCTTTTTCCTTGTTTTGTCTGTATTTCCCTTCCTCTGCCTCTCCTTCGCTCTTTCCTCTAGCACTCCTTCGTACCACCTCCCCGCCCATCTCAGTGTGATTGATGTTACGAGGTAGCATTAACACTTCTCATGCTGCTAGTACATAGAAGAAGGAGGAGGTGGCGTAATGCACGCGAACGATTGATTACCCTTACTGCTACCTTACTGATGACTTCTCCAAAGATGGCTCCCTTGGAATCGATAACCAGTGCTCTTTCTTTTTCTTTCTTTCTTTCTTTCTTTCTTTCTTTCTTTTGAACCCCATCCCCCAAACTTACTCTACTCCCGCCTCAATTCTCTAAATCAGAGACAAGGAGCTCATGCAGCAATTATGAAGGAAAGGCACATTTGCATACGGAAAAATAATTAAAACAAACAAAGTGAGGCTGGGACCCCCTGGAGAGAGGAGCAGGCAGGAGGAGGGAGGAGGAAGTGAATAATGTGGGCATGGAGAGAGGTTTAATTGCTCCACACCGAGGTTGTGCCATTTATCTTCAACTCTCTGGCTCTGCCGCTATTTCATTTGTCACCTTAGTGCAGATGAGAGTTTACGTAGGTGTTCTCAGGATATCTGTTTCAAGGTAAGCACTCAGACTCGCACACCCATAGATGCTTTGTACTATCGCGCTTTTAGGAGACAGGTACGAATGCTCTGCCGTCAATGTGGAAAGATGACTCAGAGCTCTCCAGAGTTAACTGCATCCTTTCTCACTTACACACACACACACACACACACACATTTTGTTACTGTAGTTTATAGGTCTATAAAGAGCTGTTACATAAAAGAGTCCAGTTTTCAGAGAGATGTTCAGCTCTTTTGCTGCCTGTCTCCCTCAGAAGCAGTCATTATACTCCTAGAGCTTCCATACTGACTACTTAGTTCCTCCTCTCTTTTGTGTGTGCGTGCACGAGGTGAATGTGTGCTTCTATGCGCGCCAATTTTTGTGCAAACCGCATGTGAGTTCCTGTCTTCATCTCACTGCGTGTGTGTGTGTGTGTGTGTGTGCGCGCGTGTGTGGTGCTTTTGAGCAGGCTCCCTGCTGACGCCGCGGGGTGCGAGTCGTCACGCGCTGAGGGCCGTCCGCTACGTTGGAGCCGGAGTGGCTAAAACTCCATTTTCAGCAGAGTGTTTGAAGCCAGAGGATGAAAGTCCCTGCTCTCTCCCTCTCTCTAACTCACTCTCTCTCTCTTCTGACGCCTCTGATGGACAATTCAATGGCCAGCCACTTCTTTAATTAAAGGCGCAGTCTGCTTTTCTTTTTCTTTTTTTTTTCCCCTCAGATGAAACATTATTGACCTGATGGGTCTGTGGACTGATATGGACGATATGAGTGGCTCTGAACACAGTTTGGGCTTTCAAGACAGCGTTTACTATATACTGTAGGTGTTTTTGGCCTTTAAGGGCGAGTATCTTTGAAGTCAAGCTGTGACACAGTCGACCGTAATGCCAATCAGTTGCAAATGTCACTTTTGAGCTAATCAGCATATTTGTACTTTAACTGGTGGTTTACATACAGTGCTGTGCAAAAGTCTTGAGCTGCAACATACACCTGTTCAATTCCGTGTCAACGCAAATATCTAATCAGCAACTCAGTGCATTTAGGCATGTAGACATGATCAAGATGACCTGCTGAAGTTTGGTTTAAACAACATGAAAGCACGGATCCATCCTGCCTTGTATCAGCATTTCAGGCTTGTAATGGTGTAAGGAATGTTTTTTTGCCCCTTAGCACCAACTCATCCAAGATATGGATACAATGTATCCATCTCCCGATGGCTGCTTCCAGCAGGATGTCACACCATGTCACAAAGACACTGAGTTCTCTGTACTCAAATGGCCTCCACAGTCACCAGATCTCAATCCAATAGAGCACCTTTGGGATGTGGTGAAACAGGAGACTCTCATCATGGATGTGCAGCAACTGTGTGATGCTATCATGACAATATGGACCAACATCTCTCAGGAATGTTTCCAGCACCATGCTGACTCTTGATGCAAAACCTCCTACTAGCAAGGTGCACCCAATAAGGTTTTTTTTTCTACAGGGTGGGGCATTTATATGGATACACCTTAATAAAATGATATATAAAATAACTAAATTAATATTAATAAAATAACTCATGAAAGAATAAAGTTACATTAAAACCAAGCACACCATTATTTTTCTTGTGAAATTCCCAATAAGTTTGATGTGTCACATGACCCTCTTCCCATTGAAAAAAAAAAAACAAAAGTTGGATCCAGAATGGCCGACTTCAAAATGGCCGCCATGATCACCACCCATCTGGAAAAGTTTTCCCCCTCCCATGTACTAATGTGCCACAAACAGGAAGTTAATATCACCAACCATTCCCATTTTATTAAGGTGTATCCACATAAATGGCCCACCCTGTATTTTGGATTGAAAAAAAACCACACACACACAATCTGAAAAGAAAGAGCTGGGGTGGAGGTGGGTTGCAAAGTGGCTTGCAGTTGTAGGCAGGCTAAAGCAGCCGTGCCTGTAGGATGTGTAGGACATCCTCAGCTGGGCCATGAGCTGATGTCGGCTGGCGTTCTGTAACCAGCTCATGTTCATGGGCTGCACGTACAGTTTGACTTCAGGGCCTGTCTTCAATAACTCTGTGCTTGTTTTGTTATGATTTTTTTTTTCTGTCCAGTTACTGTTTTTTTCTTAAGGTCATGTGACTTGTTTTTAAACCATGGTTCAGCTGTAATTAGGTGACATGTAGCTAAAATGGTAGGAACATGAAAAAAAAATGCCTCAGGCGTTCTCAAAGCCTTGAAAACAGCATCTAAAAACATAGCAGCAAAATGTATAGATCTCTGGTGACACTTAAGTATAAATATATACCATCTAATAAAAATAATGCTTCTTATTCGAATGCGTACTAAAGCTACATCTCTTGGTTTCTCGGTTCAACAGCAGAATTAGCTGATTTAACCAAAGCTGGCATTAAACCCTACACAGCAAGAGTGAGCTTGCATGTTTTTTTTTTTCTTTTCCAGATATTTGTAGTCTACATTAACATTCAGCCAAAGCCGCCTAGT
Source organism: Cichlasoma orientale (assembly GCA_034780415.1). NCBI lineage: Eukaryota > Metazoa > Chordata > Actinopteri > Cichliformes > Cichlidae > Cichlasoma > Cichlasoma orientale. Next base: position 188,887 of record JAVDPK010002910.1, on the reverse strand, counting down.
TCACCCTCTGTAAGGAACTCAACATCATCCGAGCTGGCTGTAGCTGCGGGCAAAAACAACAAGGCTTTAAACGCACGCTGTCGAAGAAGAAACACTTTCAGTCTCTCAGAGCTCGTTCTAATCGTGTGCTTCCTGTTTTTGTTGCTTTTTTGCATGTGTGTGTGTATGTGTGTGTGTGTAAATCCCTTGCTGTTTGTGAGCTGTGCTACACTGCTGGGTGCTCTCTGTGTCTGCACGTTGGATATCAGGCACCCAGGGATCCTCAGAAGCGAGCATTACCAGTTAATGCACCTCTGAAGAAAGCATCTGCACTTAAGACAATTGTAGCACAGATGGGTGTGTAAGTGTGTGTGTGTGTGTGTGTGTGTGTGTGTGTTTCTGGGTGTGAAAGACAAAGAGAAAAGAGAGGATGATGGAAAATAAAGGGAGAGAGAGCTTCCCAGGTCTTTGCGTAAAATACGATCTGCGTTTCATTCCCCTCTCAATCCAAATCCGTTTTCCTCACCTCTCTTCTGGGTTCAAAACATTTGAGGTTTATTTTCAGGACCTTGCAGTCTTACCTTTTTTACAACAAAGACAGCAGCAAACACACACACTCTCTCTCTCCCTGGCTATCTAATTTTTGTACAATCTGCTGTCTTCAAGGCAAGTTCGCATTTGTACCACCAGTCGCACCGATTCTCTCCAGAAGCCCAAAGTAGAAAACCACTTTGATGGAGCTTTTTTTTTTTTTTTTTTTTTGGACTAAGTTAAAAATGGTGCTTTTGAAAAGCTTCTGATCTCGAGAAATCTTAGAGGTTATATGAAAATGCAGACTCTTTATCAAAGATGGACATAGCCTCATATAACCTCAAGGTCTACTAGATGTCACGAGCAACAAAGCAGGGATGCTCATACTGTAGTTAATTATCATCCACAACGTAGGCACACCTCAAAGATTAGCCTGCATCGTCACCTGTTTTACATTAACTAGGACCATATTTTAGACACTGGCTATGATGCTGTAATAGATAAGACTTGGAACTAATGACAGAGATGGTAAACGCATCAGAAAAGTGTTTATTGCAGTCATAAATCAGGTGAAAAGAAGGCGCATTTTCCCATATATTTCTATACAATCAAACTTCTTTTTGCAACCACAGTCACTGCCCTCTACTGGCCATTAAAAAGAATGCAAGTTTAGGGAACTTTCACATTGGCTTTTCAAATCCTGCCTGAGTCCGCTCTATGAAAAAAATGTGAAAATATTCGCATAAACAACTGGATATCCGCAGTGCACAGAGTAGTTTTTATACACCATAAGTACAGTGCAGGACTGTGGGATCTTTTATACTACACCGAAGGCTACTTAAAGGCTTCCTTTTATCATATAATCACACTATGGAAACTAAAATTATTGCAACCGTATCCAATGAACTTGCATCAGGCCACATAACATATATCCAGTTGCCTTGAATGTTCAGGATTGCCTTTGTGTGTGGCATACTTTACAGCACACATTCTTTACTTAAGTAGATGTACAGATACTCGTGTTACTACAAACTCTTGTAAAGGCTGAAGTACTGATTCAACTTTTTTTACTCAAGTAAAAGTGAAAAAGTACAGGCTCTGAAGTGTACTCAAAGTAAAAGGTAGCTCTTCGGAGGATGTTTCTACCAGCTGTTAGCTGAACCATGTGCTGTATTAATATAATAATAAAACAATGCTGCAATCACAATCCTTGTGGACTTGTAGTTACATTTCTTGAGAGGTGCACCTCAGGTTACGTCTTATGTAGAGTTCAGAGGGGATTTCCGGTTACGTATGTAGGACTGACATAGAACTCTAATTCTAATTCAGTTGTGCCGCAACCACAACTTACATACATCAGCAACAAAAGCGCCGTCCTGGATGGTTCGGACCCACTTTAACTGAGTGGTCTGAGTGGTAACCCCGGAGTGAGGTATGATGGATGCATGATTGTCTTTTCTGTGTTGCTGTTCACTCCATTTAGGCTCAAATCAGTTTGATGTTCCCTCAGACGCGTTAAACCTAAATTATCGAGCCTGTTTTGAAAAGTTAAGGAGTAGAAAGTACAGATATTTGTGTGAAAATGTAGGGAGTAAAAGTAAAAAGTTATGTCAGAAAAATAAATACTCAAGTAAAGTTCAATACCATGCAGCTGTACTTAAGTACATATCACCTGAAAGGCCTCTTCCAGGATTATTAAGAGCAAACATTACACTCAGTGCAGTCTGTTTTTAAAAGTTTGCCCCACTCAGATGTCCCGTGTGTCAGCAGCGCCTTTTCGGCTCCAGGGGACAGCAGGATGGACACTAACAGATTGGACCCCCCATATGGCAGGTGGTCTCACCCTGCGATAAATAAACTGGCTACTCTGACCTCTGCCTGCACCGAACTCAGCGAGGATGTGCTGCTGCTGGATGGCAAGAACTCAGCGGGGAGGGAGGGAGGGAGGGAGGTCGTTCCTCCTCCTTCCTCTCTCTGTTGCCTCCTCTCCTCCCGCTCACTCTCTTTCAGTCCTACTTCTCCCCTCCACCAGAGTCAGCGGTCCATCTCGCGCCGCAGATTGCCTATGACAGCCGCGCTATTTCAAGTCAGCGGTTTGAGCTAAATTGGAGTGAGCAATACCACCTGTGCCTGCTGAAGGGCCGCTGCGGTTCGAGCTGTTGCTCTGCAGAGAGGAACCAGGAGGAAGGGGAGGTGTGGTGGGAGTAGGAAGGGGAGAGCGAGGGGGGGGTGGGGGGCAAAAAAAAGCTGCTACCTGCAACCATCAAAGCCTCTGTTTCACATGCAATCTACCCAGCTGGCTCCCCTGTGAGGAGGGGTTAGCTCCAAGCAGAGCTGGATGCTCTCTCTCTCTCTCTCTCTCTCTCTCTCTCTCTCTCTCTCTCTCTCTCTCTCTCTCTCTCTCTCTCTCTCTCTCTCTTTTCCCCACTGCAACATCCTCTTTTTTCCCTCTCTGCCCAGATCTCACTTTCTACTCCTCACCTCTCTCTCTTTCTGCAGGTGTAGATAATCCCCTCTCTACTCTCTCTCTCTCTTTATCTTCCCAGACTTTTTTTTCCCCACCTCTTCTTCACACCTTGCTCATTTGATTTACCCTCTTCGCTTTCACTTTTTCCTATTCACTCCTTTCCTTTACTTTTTAAAGAAACTTTTACAACGTGGGAGAGAAACAAATGTGCAGTCCTGTGAAAAAACTTAAGTACACCCCGTGATTCAGTAGCTTGTAGAACCACCTTTAGCAGCGATAACTTCATGACTCCATCGGGCTCTCATATTGCTGTGGAGGAATTTTGGCCCACTCGTCTTTACAACGCCGCTTCAGTTCATTGAAGTTTGCAGGCTTTCGTGTATGCACAGCTCAGGTTGAAGTCTGGACTTTGACTGGACCATCGCAGCGCCGTGATTCTTTTCTTTTTCAGCCGCTCTGTCGTTTTTACCGCCATATTTAATTTAATTATCAGTTCCCACAGAATTTCACACCTTTGCAATCACGTAAATCATATGTGCAGTGTATTGAAAAGTTTTTATTGACAACATGTGATCAAATATGCCTAAAAAATTATAAAGTGCAGGTGCAAACAGTAGATTCTGTGGGTTCATTGTCATTACAGTGTTTAGGGATATCATTTAGGGGTGTCAAACTCCAGGCCTCGAGGGCCGGTGTCCTGCAGGTTTTAGATGTGTCCCTCATCCAACACATGGCTGAATTACCTCCTCAGTATGCAGGCGAGTTCTCCAGAGTCCTGCTAATGACTTCTATATTTGACTCAGGTGTGTTGGATCAGGGACACATCTAAAACCTGCAGGACACCGGCCCTCGAGGCCTGGAGTTTGACACCCGTGGTAAGAGGAGAAACCCTGTCCCACCCCAGCTTGTGAACTCTTTAGCAAAGTGTTCAAAGTTAAAGACAAAATAGTCTGTCATAAATATTATTATGAGCATGAAACAAGGCGCCTCCAGCTACCCTGGAACTGGCTCCTGTATTAGCAGAGGGGTAAAAAGGAGAGGATAACGAATATTTTTCCCCCTGTTGTTATATGAGAGCATCATTACAAAAAAAAAAATCTCATTATACCTTCAACAACCGATTATTTTCTCGTGGTATAGCGTCTGAAACCCTTTCAAAGCCTTTTGTTTAACTTCTATTTGTACATGAGAACATCCTTTAAAAGCCAAACTCTCACTCCGAGAGTCGTTCGCATGTCAGTAGATACATTTTGCCAGAGAAATCTGCACAGATCCCAGTCGGGGAGATGCTGAAGGTTGGAACCCTGTCATGTGAAACTATTACATGCTGTTAAAATCTGTTAAAAATACACCAAAAACATTCCAGCTCATCTTAAATGTGCAACTGCAAACACGAGAAGCTTGTTTATGAGCTTGTGAGTGTTTAATTTAATATACAGAAATATTCACAATTATGTTTCAGGATCCTCCGCTGCGATTTAGAGGACGACTGCGGAGCTGGACTTAAAATAAGAGACTTACAGCAGAAAGAATTTGGCCCGGTGCTTCCAGCCAAGCTGTAATTTAAGTAATAAAAGACTCGCATGCTGATGAATATGGTTTTATTTTCATATGACGGTACGTTTCGGCATATTTGTATTGACATCCTGATTTGTCAGCGATCCAAAGCCCAGTAGGCATTTACTGAAGTGCTGCACAGTTTTAAAGTTGAATCAGTAATCATTACAAACTCATCCATGAACAAAATATACAAACCCACGCAAAATTTATTTTAAATTCAACATCCCAAAGTTTTCAGAGTTACAAAACCCTCCATGTGTTGAACCAAATTTTAAAAGTTAGCCAAACAAAATATTTAACTGAATTTAGTTGTTATAACATAAAAGATAAAACTTCAGGCTTCGCCGTGCTGGTCTGTGAGTATTGTTCCAAAATACAGAAATATATGAAACAACACGTTGTACTGCAAATGTCGTCTCCAGTGGATACTTCAGGTGTCACCAGGTGACCACTGAAGAACTGTTGTGGCACTTTGATCACCTGATGTAGCTCCACGTGCTGAAGAGGATAATGAGATGTTGCTAAAAGCTGATACTGAGTGTCTAATTTGCCAACAAACGCACATTTCTCACGCTCATCAAATGTCTGATACGCGCTCACTGTATGCTGATGTGTCCAGTTCTCTTGTGACATCCACTTCTATTGTGTGTCCACCATCGATCAGCCGGTAGGTGAAAAGTTGCAGAAATGCATCGAGGCACATAAAACAATAATAAAGTAATAGAAGACTGAGGAAATAAATCATGCATGAAACTCTGTCTGTCTCCTCCTAAACGGTCAGGACACAGGGGTGCATCTCAGACCCCTAAGATGAGTGTGGTTAGGAAACTAGTCACACTAGTAAAAATAGGACGGTGACCTTCTTGCCCAGTGATTGCAGTGATTTTTTTTTCACATTGATTGATTGCAGTGATGCAGAACCCACTGGCTGTTCAGAGGTTGAGCATGCAGCACTGCCAACCTCTCGGCAACCGCTTTGGATCACAAGGCGATTGCACAGGTGGGAGGCAACCTGTCTCCAAACAGTCGGACTCAGACTGGCTACAAGCAGTCACACAGATTGGTAAAGGTTTGCAAATAACTTCCATCTGATTGCTACACGCAGACAGATTGCCAACATGTTGCAATCAGTCTGAGTCAGTCTTTGCCAATGAGTTGCACTCATCAGCAAAGTCTTTGCAAGACTTGACGCAACTGGTTGCCAACTGGTTGTATTTTGGTTATATTCCTACATAAAAGAGAGGTTGCCGAGCACCTGTGTCATTTTGCAGTTAAATTGCTGTCCTGTAGCAACTATGTCACTATTTATGGAGAAATTTCTGATTCAGATCTGTGAGGTTCTAAGTCAGCCCTGAATGTAAGTAGTTGATGTGAATTTCTGTGTACATAAACAGCAACAGATTAGTGGTTTTCAGCAATTTATCACAGTTAATTGCCTTATTATCATAAACAGATTGCATGTAATTGCCAACTTGACCCCGTTTAATTTCAAACTGAGAGCGGACTGACTCCAAGTCAGCTTGAATAAGGCGACCGACTGCGAGTGGCCGCAGACCTTTTTGGTCATGCCATGGTCTCCAAACACTATTTTCCCTAGTGTGACCATAGCATTAGCTATATCAGATATTATCACATTATCAATTTGCCTACTAATACCTAGCAATAGGCTAAAATTACCCATTTTTATCATATATATGTATCATCAATGATTAAGTATATCAGGTTGCCAGCAGCCCATAAGGTAGCACACGGGTACTGTATGTACTAGTATGGGAACAATTCAAATAGAAAATAATACACAAATAAATACATGCCTTTGAACATGAAAAAAATAAAAAAAATATAGCATAATATACATTTTTTAAAGCAAATAAATAGAAGAATGTATACAAAAATAAATCAATACAGAAGGAAGCTAAATAAAAAAAATTATTTGAATAATTAATTTATTTTTGATTTTGGCAGCTTCAGCCCTCCATACATTCCTGGGTCAATCATTTCAGAATCAGTATAAATAATTTTTTTCATTTTTTTTTTTTTTATTAAGATATTTGCTTAATTCTGATTGGTGCTTGGAAACATATGACATCACTATTTCCCAAGTAGGCCTTCCAACCTGTCACATCAGAGGGAAATCTATACAAAACAACCCTCCAAAGTGAGCGTACATTTATAGTATATAATAAACGTTGCTGCTGTTATACTGCCAGGTTCTAACATAAATCAACACTGCCACAAATGAGCAGTCGAAACGTCCCTTAGATAGAAATAACACGTCTGTGCTCTTTCAGTCTGTCAGACGGGCTGATGAGAGCACACTAGAAGGAAGGAGGGGGGACTGTCTGAGTTTAGGCTCCATCCTCCTCATCCTCCTCCTCCTCCTCCTCCTCCTCCTGGGCAAGATACAGTAGGCATCATTTAGTGGGGAGAGCGGTGGAAACAGTGTGGGGTTAGCCACGAGGTCGCCACACTTACTGCACGGCCGAGCTCATTTCCACTGCTGTCCACAGCTCAGGCTTCCCCTCCGAGAGACACAGAGAGAGAGAGAGAGAAGGGGGTGGGGGGGGGGGGTGCAGCCAGTGAAATGGCTCATTCACTTTCTGATCACAGCCTGACACACTCAAACTGACGCGCGCACACAGTCAGTCAAACACACACAGACATCGCAGCCCGTCTTCATTGTGCGGTTATTTGCTATTTTCGTCCCTCACTTCCCCAGTGTCAGGAAATATTTCCTCAGCTCTGACAGTTCACTTTGTGATTGCCATCTCATACCAGACTCACCAGATTTCATCAAAATAAGCTTCTTTGTTCATGCATCATGTTTTTTTTTCTTTTTCTTTTTCTTTTTTTTTTGTGTGTAATTTCTGCAGACAAAAGTAGAATAAACCAGAGTACGCACGCTCAGACTCGGCACGCTAATCCCTTTCTCAAACTAATCTGATAAGTGCAGCTAATGATATTTCAGTGAATAACTTGAGTCAAATGGGATATAGTTGTCATACACTGGAAGCGTGCTTGCATCTTTTCCTTCAATTTTCCCCTTGCACACACACACACACACACACACACACACACACAGATTTATGTGCAGGCATCCCCGAAGGCACGGCAGTGCTGAACCAATCCGCTTTAGTTGACTTGTACCTCTGCCAACTCTCGCTATGAAGACATCTGATGAGCCAAACGGTCAAATACCTGAGCTACACTCACATGTGAGGCACTTCGCTAACACAGCGCCGAGCACGACTTCATTTGCCTTCTGCTCAAATTAGCAGCTGCAACAGAAAGCGGCCAAATTTTGGTCTCAGTCTGTGTGCCGAGGCCCCGATTTCGCAATGCAGGGAGAAGCTACAGGTTCACAAAATTTCTCAGATACAAAAAGACAAAACAAAAAAAAAAAAAAACACCTGTTCAGCCCGAGAACGCCTGCTGAAATTGTTAGGAAAATCAAGCATCTCGACAAAAGACGTGACAAAATATTCAAGTTACCCGAGAGACATTTTAAAAAAAGAGACTTTTTGAATAAACAAGAGCTGCAGAGCATGCTCTGCTGCTGGCAGCAATCATGTTTGGAGATATCCAAACTCAGTTTTGACGGCCTTGTGGAAAGGATTTAGACTTAACTTCTCTCTTCTTTTTTTTTAATTTAACAGTGACAGCGCATGTTAATGGGCATCAGTATTCCAAAAATATAAGATGTAAACATGCCAGATTATAGCAGAACTGCTAATTTACATCTGCAGTCCCACTTTCATACCTCCGCAGTAATGTGGCCCACAGGACATTTCAGGTTATTTAAGTAAGTAAGTAAATTTTATTTATATGGCACAAGCTTAGCACCAAAAACGTGACAAAAAGGGGCGTGTCTTCATCTTGGGCGATCATTCCAGAGATCTGGTGCAAAGAAAGCAAAGCCATGACCCCCTTTTGAAATAAGCTTCAATCAAAGGGTGGTTCAAGAGTGATTGGGATGCAGGCCTTAATGATGTTGCTGGATCATATAGATGTCTACACGGTGCCACTTTATGCTGGATTGTGTAATGCACAGGGATCCAGCTCTCTCTTCTTTTTTTTTGTCCCAGTCAGTAATCTGGCTGCAGCATTTTGGACTAATTGTAAACAAGCAAGCGATGATTGACTCCAGCGCACAGTGCAGAACAGTAGTCCACTCTAGATATGACAAAAGCATGCATAAGCCTTTTCCAGATCTTATGGCTTTAGAAAAGATTTTAGTCTTATGGCAAACAAACTCCATTTAATGCCTGGAGGGGGTTTGGTCACTGCAACACTTGGTTAAGATTGTGGTTATTCTTGATAATAGTTTAAAAATGGGTATTTTTTTTATGTCTGTTGGGAATAAAGGAAATGTGAAATTAAGGTTATTTTGAGCCTAAATGAGAGTTTTTTTTTATCGTGAGCACCATCTACTATTAACCCAGTATTTGCTGTTTTGAGCCAGTTTAATTTTAGCATTAATGCCAGCCGTGCTGCTTCCATGACTTAAACTTTTGAAGCAGTGTGTAAACTACAAATATACACTCGAGGATCAGGAACTGCACCGTCTCATTTATAGTTTCCTGTAACGTGTGGCTTTTTGAGGCTTCGTGTTACCACTCTGAGAGCTAAAAAAAAAATCACTCTCACTCTGATTGTAAACTTGTGTCCGATACAGTTTCCCTCCACAGCGTCAGTGTCTCATCCGGGGATCGATACTACCACACACCACAGCCCTTTACTCACACTCCAGCCTGGCAGTAAGGGATTGCAGGAAGCCTGCGGGTCAATGGCCGGGTCCCAGTCAGTTGATGGCCGTTCGTTAAAGAGCGGTCGACACGGCGGAGTTTGGTGTTAACGGTGTCAGGCCTGATACTCCCGACGGGCCGCTTTCTCCTAATGACCACCCAATCGATAGCCGTCTGCCCTCAGCACTGACCAATCACATTGACATCCCTTGTTGACACATTGAGCCAGTGGGGGAGAGGAAGTTGCAGCTGTGCTGCAAGTCCACCTCTTCTATGAATATACTGAAGTACATGATAGTGTCATAGTCACTGTCCCAACCTTTTTTATCTATCAGAGGGTCTCGAGAACTCCTTTATTAATAACACCTCTCAACTTACCTGAAACTGGGTTGTGACTACTTTCAGCTCACATTTACTCACAGCAATCACATCAGTGACGTTTAGCATGTAAGTATCTCAACTCCTAACTGTTTGCTTCCTGTTTCAACCATTCATCCATTGCTTTTAGTTAATACGATATTTAACAACTGTTCATCATATTTAGTGGCCACTTTTAACAGTTAATTGATACATTTAGCTAACAAAGGCAACTGTTTAGTCATTTTTAGTGATAATTTTATTTTCTTCATAAGTTTAAGCAGCTTTTTCAATTGTTATTTAGCTAACAAGTTCATTTTTATCCACATCATTTCCGACCGTTCAACCTGCAATTGCAGTGCTTGCTAATAAATTGCTGCAGTTGCCCGTAGTTTACATGTAAGAGTCCGACTTGTCTGCAAACGCTCTACATTTACTCCACAAGCAGCACTGAAACTTTGAAAAGTGTGATCCGAACCAGAAACGGAGAAGGTTCGCCTTCAGAGTTTTCAAGTTTTACTGCCACCCAGGTAGTAGTTAGTGGATGTCTGCAGATAAGTCAATGCTTTCCATGCAAACTGCAGGTGACCAATCTAAAGGCCACCAAAGCAATCAAAGGAGGCTTTTGGTGCGGCACCATCTTTGCAATCGATTTCACCTCCAGGAACTACTTACAGAATTATTAGGAAGTACATTTTCCCCTCACGACCTTTGGTTGTATCACGGTGGACAGCTTTTGAGCAGTGTGCCCATGACTTCACAAGAGAAACCTCAATACTTTTAGCTGTTAGCCAACATTTCCTTCAAAATTTTAGCTAGCTTTTTTCAGCTATTTATCCTGTATTTTTAGCTAATAGTTGAATTTGCGTGTCCGTACTGGTAGATAACAGTTTCCAGCTGTTTAGCCACATCTTCAGCTACCAATTTCTATGTTTTTATTCATAATTTTAGCCAGCTATTTCAATTGTTTATCCAATATATGTAACTAACAATTTAATTTTCAAATGTTTATTCATACCTTTAGCTTGCAATTTCAACTGCAGGCCATAACCTACTCTTACCTAGTAATTTCCAGCATTTTCTTCATAAATTTAGCTAGCTTTTTTAGTTGTTTATCATGCATTATTAGCTTACGGCTAAATTTGTGTATCCATACTGTTAGATAACAGTTTCCAGTTGTTTATTAGCTAATAACTTCTATGTTTTTATGCATTATTTTTAGCCCTCTGTTTCAGCTGTTGAACCATAGTATATCTATTTGTATTTATTATCATTTAATTTGACCATTTCACTCTCTGTTAGCTAATAATTAACTATAGAGTTTATCCATGCTACTATTTCAAATGTTGGCCACTTGTTTAAACATTTTTTATTGATAGATTTTAGTTTTCGTGTTAGTTTTTCTGCTTATATATGCATTTTATTTATTTATATTCATTTTATTTATTTGTTTGTTCATTTATTTAGATTAGACAGATAATACTTCCACGTGGCAACTGCAGAAGCAGCCTGCCACCAGTATTTTTACCCAGGTTGGGAATCACTGGGTTATGTGATGCATTTACAGTTAGAGCTTTATATGGATTAACCTTTATTAGGCTACATTTGTAGTGCATATGTTAAAGAGCAATAATTTTTGTTGATTATAATCTGTTTTTGTCAAATTGTAGGGATCGGTAATTACTAGTGGCGCATAGCCACTTCTATTTGCAGAAACAGACTTCACAATACTGCATTTGGCTTCTTTTTTTTTTTCCTTTTTTTTTGTTTCTGTGACAAATTCACCTGTGTCTCTGCTGGTGAACTTGTTTTTTTTTTCTCCCTCTTTTCTCTTTTGGGGTGAGATATTTTTATCAGCTCCGTGGGGTTTCTTTTTGTATTCCTGCCTCTGTCTCTCTCTCGCTCGCTGCTCTTGTCAGCTTTTTTGGCATTTTTTTTTTTTTTTATTTGCAAATAAACCAAAACCAAAAATATTTATATCTAAATAAAACCAGGAGGTGTTTGAAAGTAGCTGGCATTGTTCCCTGTGACACCTCAAATCACCAGCCTTTTCCTCAAATCCATCCATCTATCCGTCACCGCGTGCTGCATCACGGTTTTGTATGTTTGTTTAGAGTGAAGGGGCAGGAAATGGACGGGCTGTGGAGATGAAATGGGATTCAGGCCACGTGGCAGCGGCTACACTGGAGCCTCAGTCCTCTGTGTCTGTCGCTGAGTCCCCCTGTCCATCCATCTGTCCGTGCGCCCTCAAAGAGACGTTTATCCCACCACAAGGGTCATTCAGAACACACGCACACACACACACACAGACACACACATATATATATTGAGAATAGAGAAAGAAAAAAACACACCCTCTTCTGACTGGACAAATGGACACTTGGTGATGAGTGAGGCTCTTCAGGGTGCTTTAATCGCCTTGTGCAATGAAAGTAGAGAGCTTTGTTTTTAATCTAAAGTCTGGCTAAATGCATATGACACTTAGAGGACAAAACAGGCAGAGGACACACCTTCTGTTGATCTGTTTTTATTGCACAGTTTAAAGCAAAGAAACATTGCAAATACAGATTCTGCGAGCTGGGATAAGCAGCGTGATGATCCAGTGAGTTTTCAACGCCACATTCGGAGACGCGTCTTTTCACTGTGACGACATCTCGTACATCAAATTGCTTTGTAGCATTTTCTGCAATCAAGATAGCTATCGCTTCATCCAGTTCTGCTCTGGAGCCCTGAAATGCTGCGCAGACAGACCAGACAAATCAGCAATGAAATTGATTGTTTTGTTTGGGATTAAAATGCTGCATGCAGATCAGACACAAGAGATCCCTTCATGTACAGTAAAAGTGTGTTATCTGACATTACAGCACAGCTGCACAGCTTACAATACTCTACTCGAGCTCATTCATAAAAAAAAAAAAAAAAGCACGAAAAACGATTCATATCAACACATTATGAGCGTTTCTGCGTTGTTGTGAGCGCTGAACGTCGCATTCAACTCGACATAATGTTGAATAAATGGAATCCTGTACATGATGTAGAAAATTTCCGGTTACATAAACTGATAAGTCCCACCTCAGCTCCGCCAAAATGAAACGGTATATCTGAGAGGAGCTGGCGATGGAGTATTTTCAGTAGATGTGACAATGTGACATCATGCTGAGGGGAAATGAGCAGGAGCAGAGATATATTCCCAAAAAAAAAAAAAAAAAAAAAAAAAGTACCGGCTCTATCCCTGAGCTTCACTGACAAAAATGTCTTTAGGTGCTGAGGATTATGGATTAATCTATAATAACTAGTGAAGGGAAAGAGAAAGGAAGGGGGAAAAAAACAGTCTCTGGAGCCTAGAGTCTAAAATACTACCACGAGAAATACTGCCTGATCATCTAATGCTGCCGTTAATATTCCCAAATTATATCGTTTAGACCTGTATCAGCACTCCAAAATTAATCATCATTTCTTTGACACTGCCCATCCCCAGAGTTCATTAAATAAACTATTTCCTCTCCTCTAATTTCTACAAGTTGTGAAGACTTTTTTTTTTTCTTTATTTCTTTTTTTTTGGGTCCCTTCACCCCACCCCACCCCACCCCTCCATTTCTTCATAATCTGTTTATCCGCAAGTGTCACATTACATTTGCAAAGCAGCTGGGGGGACCACTGCCATCTTGTATGGAGGGGCTTCAGCGTGATTACCCGGCCTCGTATTTGGCGCGCACTCAGACTTGTCAAATCCTTTGATCTGAACTGTCTTCATAATCACTTCAAAAAGTCTTCCTGAGAGCGTGAGGGCTTTACAAATGGGCTTCCCACTTTCACAGGGCTACACTCGTACTCTCTCTCTCCCACTCTCTTGGTGGGTGTGTGTGTGCGCGCGTGTGCTTCCTGTGCATTTGCCTGTTTTACTCTCTGCTTTTCTATTAGTGGGATTGTGTCCTTCTGTTCTCCACCTTTACCGCGAAAAGACGAAAAATAATAAATGCAAAGAAAATCCTAGCATCTCTTCCAGCCTGTAGATCATATAAAGCCACCGTGATGTCACCCATTCATTTGTGCACCGCCAATTTGGGGCCTTGATTTCAGCATTATGTCTAAAGTGGGGCAAGTGCTAAGTCAGGTGCATCCATAAGAAATGTATGGATGCACCAAAACTAGGGCATAGACTTCTTAAACAGTACAATTAACTGCAAAATAAGACATTATTTGTCAAAATGTCCCAAACGAGACAAATGTGGTCAAAAGATCCTGCTGGGTGACTTAAATTAGCAGAAGTGATGTCTAGTGGCCCATTCTGCACCCACCTATCAGTCAAAGTAACCACACCCCCAATAAATAGGTCTTAATATAATTTAAATACGTGAGTTATATTGAAAGTCAGCCCCTGTGCAGCTGTCATGATGAGTTATATTGCAATATGTTTATTTCTCATGTAAAGTTTGCCAGTTTAACACTGGAGCCTATGGGGATTGACTCAATACTGGAGGCAGCAAGAAGGTCCTGGGTTTGAATCCACCAGTTGGCCGGGGCCTTTCTGTGTGGAGTTTTCGTGCTCTCCCTGTGCCTGTGTGGGGTCTCTCTCCCTCCCAGAGTCTAAACACATGCAGTTAGTGGGGTTAGGTTATTTGGTGATTCTAAATTGGCCATAGGTGTGTGTCTCTCTGTGTTAGCCCTGCGACAGACTGGCGACCTGTCCAGGGTGTACCCTGCCTTTTGCCCTATGACAGCTGGAATAGGCTCCAGCCCCCCACCCCGCGACCCTGAATTGGATAAGTGGAAGAAAAATGGATGGACGGACGGATGCGTCCATTAGAGGAACTGCAGTCTTGATATACATCTAGGCTAATTGTACAAACACAATCATGTCAGAAGCTCCCTTTGAACATCATAAATATTATCTATCATATGCTAAACAGTGTGCGATAGCTACAATTTGCCATTGTATTGTTTTTGCAGTTAATATAGCACATCAGCAGCAGAGCAGCACTCTGATTAAATAACTGATTCAGGCAGGCATGTTCTGAGCAGACGCCCTTCCTCCGCTTGCAAACTTGCAGCCAACATTTGCTGCAATCGCCTCAGTTACCACAATGTACGGCGTAATGACCCTTTAAGCACCTTTAACTTCCACACAGTGAAAACACCTGTGTGGGTGGTGTGCACAGCCCTACAATTAGGCCACAGCTTATAGCCCTCTCTTGTCTCCGCTGGTTCAGTTTGAGTGAGATTTATGTGTACGCCTATTGCTGCCTGTGTTTAGTCATATGCATATATTATATACAGTGTAACGTGCACCATGAAGTCCTCTGCCCCTCCTTCCTTGTGTGTGGGTTATATATGTAGTTCTTTGTAGTTCGCTCAGTGGAGTTCATTATCTAAATAGCTGCACATTTCCTTCTTTCTCTGATAGATCTGTCTTTCCACCGCTGGATTTTAGGGAAAAAGCCTGAACTGATACAGATAATGGTGGCCTTTAGCATATTTTTAATAACCTGCCCCTGCTGTGCCACCTGAATGTCCCCTCTCTCCCTCTCTTGGTGTGTTTGGGCTCTCTCTCTCTCTCGATGCACTGGATGGATGGATGGATGGATGGATGGATGGATGGATGGATGGATGGATGGAGGTGAAAGTGGTGACGGTGGCAGTAGCAGCAGCAGCAGGGGCGGGAGGAGAGGTGAGGGGGTGTAAAAGGAGCACCCCCGCCCTCCTTCGTTCTGCGCTTCAACAATAGCATTTGCATATTTTTATACTCTGTCTTCCTCTCTCCCTCGCTCCCTCTCTCCCTCTCTCTCAAAGAAAACAGCCTGAAGCGTGAATACTCCAGCAGCAGGCGTGCAGAGGAAAACGGAAGCTGGGGAGACGGCGTGTCCGCTTTGGCTGGGGGGGGCGGG
>JAVDPK010002910.1:148448-173263 GCA_034780415.1 Cichlasoma orientale | reverse complement strand
CAAGCAGACACACACGCGCGCGCGCACACACACGCTTACACACACACACACACACACACACACACACACACACACACACACACTAAAGCCCTTACCTCCAGAGGTGTTGCATCAGGGGTGAGGATGAAGGGGAGGAGGGGGGCAAGGAGGGGTGACCAAAGTTTGGTGTGTGTGTTTGAGTATATATGAGCGTGTGTGTGTGAGTGTGTGTGTGTGTGTGTGTGTGTGTGTGCGCCAGGGGAGTGTGGCTCTCCTGAAAGAGGAAGAGACAAAGAAAAAAGCAGACATTAGAATCAGATGGGCACACTGTAAAAAAAAAAAAGAGAAAAAAAACTTTAAAATAGGAGACGATAAAAATATGCAGTGAGAGAGAAATTACCTAAGAGCAGTTACACATTTGTACTTTAACATTTCAGTTTTATGCTACTTTATGCTCATACTTTAGTACATGTCAGTGTTTTTATTCACAGTTATTTAACAGCTACTAATTTAAGTAGTAATCAAGCAGTTATAGAATATGATACTTTCTTAACAATTAAAACCAGCAGCTTCTCCTCAGCAAGGTACAAATGCTGCTTATCACTGATACGTGGGTAATAATTATTAAGTTATATAATACAACATAATCAAACGCTTACAGGGAACCTGTACTTTCACCGAGTGCTTTACTTTTAGTACTTTTTGGGTGCATTTTACTTAACAAACACGTTGAAGGCCGGAATATTAATTATGAATAGGATATGAATATTTTGCGTAAATCATTTGATTTGCTTAATTTTAACTTAGTTTTTCCTTTTTGTTTTCAATTGAGTTTGAGTTAGAAATGATTAGTTTTAGTTTGTCATTCTTTGTAATAAAGGTGATATCTGTCAGGGGCAAAGAAACAAGATGAACAGGCAGCTGAACTTTGATTCAAACCCTCCAGAATAAAGTAACTGATCTGACGCAGAGTTTTATTTTTCTTACTTTTGCACACCGTTCGTTTAGGTTTTGTCTCTGATAAAGTCTCGTTTGTATTTTAGTTGGCTACAGTGTTTTTGTTTTTTTTCTGAAATAAAGTTTTCTTTTTTAAACACGCCACGGTTTGTTTACAGATGAAGAAACACAGAAAACAGAAAATAATGCACTACTAAGGACTCAAAACTTACACTGTAATTTTTAATCACTACATTTTGTTTGATGTTTTTTGTCTCACTGTGAATTCTTCCAAAGTCAACATATTATTTGAGTCTTTTTTCCTCTATTTATCTCACATGTTTTATTGAGGTTGTGGATTTTTAAACTGATGTATTCTAATGTTTTTTTAAGCATTTCCTTTTTTTACATTTAAATACAACTTTATTTATTACACATAAGTTTAAGGGGGAAAAAATCACTTTTTTCTACCCAACAAGGACTCAGCTCATCTTCTTTCTTTTGATTGGTCCATGTTTGATTGTTAAGCGCCCAGACTGCAAACACCTGAGTGCTGAGTGTGTTTTTGTGTAGATACACCGCTTCTTTTTCCACTTTGTACTAGGAAATGTGGATTTAAAGGCTCAATTATAGTTTGAATACATTTATTGTGAAAATACTTGACATCTTCCAAATGCAATGAAATCAGGTCTTTAACCTTCAGCCCGTCTGACCCTCGAGCTTAAACATACATAAGTAGGAGAGTAATCCAGAGAGGGAGACTTTTATAGAAAAAAGAGCTCTTGGGAACTGAACACTGAGAAATCAGTTTCAGCAACTGCTGGAAAGTCTTTTAGGAACCAGGAGTACACTGCAGTTACTCAGCTGCATGCTGTCCACAGTACTTCTTTACTTTTATTCAAACAAAATTACTTTTAATTCAGTAAATACTCATCTAGATATACCACGCGCACCCCCTGCTTCTTTTTTCGATGGAAAAAACAAACACCAAATAATACTTCAAGCATTCGCACATAATGATGAACAATATCTGTGAAGTGGGGTATTTTACAGCTGCCGTGTTATTATTATCAACAGAGTACGCAGTCTTCACATCACGCAGTGCTTAATAGGCAACCAAACGGAAACAAAATGACCCCCAAAGACCCATCCCTCAATCCTCCCAGAGAGTGCTGCCCAATAAATAGAAAGATGGAGGTAAACAGTTTTTGTCTCTGAGAATAAACGCAGAGTTTCTCTCATCTCAGCTCTCCAAAGTTTAACAGGAGACACCTTTTCCCCTTCCAAAATTAAAGAAAAACCTCCTCAGAAGTGAGGAGTCCATAAGACGAGCGTCACTGCTGAGGCGACTCTGGCAAACTAAAAACGGTTCACGCCCCACGCCAACCAGTTTTTGATCAATCGGTAAAAAATTTTAAAAGCATCTACGGAAGCTTGTTTGTGCCACTGAAAAAGAAAAGAGAGAGAGAAAAAAAAAACTTGAAATTTTGAGTTATTAAGTCGAGATTTTGGGATTGTTTTTGAGCTAATAGCCTAAAATGTTTGAGTTATGGGCTTCCATAAGGACATAAGTTGACTTTTAGTTAATAATAATAAATAATAGTCAAGAGGATGGCATGAGCATCTCTTTTTTAATGACTGAGTCATTAGTTTCACTGCATATTTTTCTCTTGGTTGACTCCACCTGCAGCGGTTTGAGCCACAGTTTGAGCTAACCTCGAGCTCTCTCAATCACACGCTTCCAGAACATTTAGCATCAGCAGGGCTCCATCTCCACTACCACTAACTTTATTATTCTACATATCGTTTCTTTTGAGTCCCCTGTATCACACTGTGGAGACGTTTCCAGAACCCTTCAGTCATATTTGTGAGATGTTCAATTATTTTGAGGTTCTGGATCCTCTAAAAACTCACAAATAAAACACTTCTCGGGTCGGTCTTGAGGCCTGAAGTCGTATTCTGTGAGATTTCCACGTGTTTAGCATTGGGTTAGGAGTCGCCTGTGCACCCCGGCCTACAACGAGCTCACAAGCGGCCTCGCCATACTTTGTGAGTGGCAGCTCTTTCCTAGAAACGTGTCATTTTAAAGAACTGCTGGCCATCTTGATGCAGCTAAGAAGCTCAACAGAAAATAAAATGTATGTAAAAGAACAAAACAGTGCCGCCTACACAGTTTGATTGGCAGGTTGCTTCTGGAAAGTGCAGCACAGAGATGCAGCAGAACGGCGAGCCGCTGGAGATGGAAATGAAGCTGAAATTAATACACTTTTCCCCCAAAGCTGCTTTATTGTCAGTCGCATTTTCTTCATTTAAGTCCAGCTGGCTTGCACTTACAGTGTAACGTATGTACTGGGTGTAAAACCAAAAAAAAAAGGGAGAGAGAGAAACTGGGGTCAGCCACTGAATCAAATATTTTGCAGACAAATGATATTTAGACATCAGAGGATGGATCTGAGGTGTGACACGGGCTCCTGGGTGCAGTTTTATCTGCATCGAAGGCTCTGAGCGGCGTTACATAACAGCGTCATGCAGAGGTTTAGCTGCAGGAGGGCACACGCAGGTTGGATGAATGTAGGTTAAAGTGGAGTTTCTGTGGCAAGTGCTGACGACACGCGTGTTAGTCATTGTTGGGAGGATTCGTGTTTGCGGACCGCTAATCCGAGAGGGGTCTACGACAAACACACCGGTCCGCAGCGGGGAACCTAAAAGCAGGACGACATGCTTTGCTAAGCTTCTGCCTCTCACCTACAATATGAAGGTTGCAGCCTGGGGGGGTGCAGAGGAGAGAACATTTCACATGAGACCCTGCTTTACCTGAAGATCAGTCAGAAAGAAAAGCAGGAAGAACTCAAGCTTTCTATTTTTTTCTTCTATTTTGACAGTGGATACATGCACTTCTATGGTAATATATAGTAATAGAAGCACGTGTTGTGCCATATGTTGTGAGGAAATGTGCGTTTTGTCCCAAAGTGATGACACCTGACACGCTGAAGTTAGCACTACCACTCAGACTGTGTGAAAGCTATTTATAATAGGGGCTGAAAATCTGCCTGAATCCCCCGAAGTATCGATTTAACTCGACTCTGCTCTGGCTAAAAGCAGAAAAGAAACCGAAATGTGCCATGCAGCAAATAGAGAGGCACTTATTCAGTACACATGTTCACACACGCAGCCGACATCACTTCCTGGAACAACAAACTGACAGTGCACGACCAAAAGCCAAGAGCTGAGAGGGATATTTGACTTGACAGTCCATGCTGAGGCAATTTTCCAATGTGGTTGAGCAACAAAGTTCTATTGTGCTCTGTTCTGTGCAGCATTGTTTAATTCTCCTCTAATTACTCATCATTTATACAGGCTAAAGATCCCCTCTCAAGGTGAACTAAATAACAAAAAACAAGCTCTGAAACAAAAACAGACCAAAGAGTTTAGCAGGAGAAGCCCGAGTCCCCCGCTTTCTCTCCATTTCAGCGACATACAGTATTTCCCAGCCCGGTTTGTAGCCTGCACTGAGGCCTGCTGGTGAGTAACGTGTGATGGGTGTGAGCTCAGAGGGGTCGGCGGCCAGCGTGCAATCTCCTCAAAGCCGCTTTTGTGGTGCTGCTGGCTTGAACGCTCGCTCCAGGCCCCGGACAAAGAAGGGAGGCGGCGGGGGGAGAAAGTGAAAGAGGGAGCTAGCAGCAGCTCTGTGAAGCAGGGAAAGAGCGAGTGTGCGTCTAAGTGTGGCCAATCATACTCCTATTGAGGCTTTTGCAGTTGTAACACTTCCAGAAATCACGTCTGGCGTCGCTCCTCGAGACTGCTGCATTAAGGAGTTAAAAGGTCGGGGAGAAATTCTGTCGAACGGCCCAATCAGAAAGCTGCTTAATATATAGAAGTAAAATCTGTGAACGCAGGGTCGGTGCCTGAGCATATGAGCTTTAACGGGGTCATTTGGCTTAAGTTACTTTGCTAAAAGAAAATTTATTAAATAAAAAAAAATTTAAAAAAACAGCAAGACCCAGTGAATTTAGATTTAAAAGAGCGCTTAAAGAGCCAGTCCTATATGATCAATAAACCTACACGCTGGGCCACCTTTACAGGATACACAACAAATTTAAGAACTGCTCTAAGCATAAACTGGTACGCATAATTACAACCATACAGGGTTAGTACGGTCATAGAGAAATGTAGCCACAGTGATAGAAGTGCAAAAATATCCATTTTAGATCGGACAGGCAAAACAGGAGAGATATTTTCTCAAGGTCCAGAAGTGGATCAATGAACTCACTACACACTAAGGGTGTGGACCGCGAGTGCACAGTATCTTCGTCGTGTTTCCATTTATTTTGCAGTTTTCAAGTGAGTTTGTGCTTTAAAACTATACTATATGGACAAAAGTGCTGCAGCCATCTACACGTTACACCTGCAGGAGCTGCTCGGCCACGAAGCTCCCGGCGCAGCGTTTGTACGCTGATGTTAATGCCAGAGGAGCTTTAAAGCTCTGGAGTTACTGAGTTATTGCTCAGCAGAGCGTTGGTGACTTTCACACACTCAATGCTTCCACCTTGTAATAATACTCGTATACAGCTGATGGTGGGCTATCTAGGTGGGACTTGTTGCAACAGTGGCCTCCTGTTACTGCGCCACAGGAACCCAGAGAACGCTTGAGAAGGACTAATTCTTTCACAAATGTCTGTAAAGGTAGACTGCAGGGCAGGTGCTTGTGGTACCTGTGGCGACTGAAAACACACGAATTCAAAGATTAACAGGTGTGGCCTAGTACTTTTGTCTATATAGTGTAGCTGCATTAGCTGCTGAATGACCTCTATTTAGTGCCAAAGAGACAAGAGGCGTACTTCCCAAATTCTGACCTGAGCAGCAATCATTTATAAGGGAATGAGGGTGTATAAAAATATAGATAGATAGATAGATAGATAGATAGATAGATAGTGCAGTTAAGTATCCCAATGAGGTTAATAGCTAACTACAAGCAGATATAGCATACCAACATTACATTTAGCATGCTAATGTCATCTATGCAAAAGAACATAAGAAATCATGTCAAAAGTATTAAAATAACAGACATGATTGGGACAATGTGAATAGAAAATAATATTATAAGGCTAAAAAGGGGCACGCAATTTTTTATTTTAAAGGTAGAGTCTGGGGGCCATGCTGGCTAACTCAAGCTAATGCTAATATCGTTTCTAGCCTGGGGAACCTAAAACCTGCTGCAGGACAGTAGCCTGACCAAATGCTGAAGCTTTTATCTCTGTTACAGTAAATGTTCATGACTTGCTAAGGAATATTTAATGAGCTTTGTGGTAAAAAAAAAAAAAAAAAAACTGACATTAAGACTGCATGGTTTCATTGAGACTTGCAATGTATATACTTACAAAAGTATATACTTACACTGAACTTTCTGACATTAGCTCACCAAAACTGGTTTAGTTTTTTCTCACATCATGACACTTGTAGCAAAAAGCAGATTTCAGAACATGCCACTTTTTTAGTTATTATGTTAGTAAAGCTGTTGATATCTTACAGTAAAATCCAGATTGTTGCCACACTGCACAGCTAATGTGGCTAACATTACTGTTAGCTTTTGGGCCAGAGCTAAATGATAAAGCTGACGGTCTATGGGCAAAAAGCTCTAGTAGTGGAGAGCTTTAAATGAAGAAAATAAAACCTTGCAACCTCTGAATATGTAACCCTGAGCCTATAGCGTTTAAGTATTTAGGGTTACTGTTACCAGAGCTTGAATGAGATTTTTTATTTACGCTAGATAGTTTTGAAGTTGGAATGCACTTGGGAAAACAAAATCTGCAGCATAAAAACAAGTACAGCTCTGGCTATAATCACTGCAAATGCCTTGTCTTTCATGTAAAAGCATAATCAGCTTTTCATAAGCAAAGCCACTCAGCTAAACACCTTAAACACGGCTGACAGAGGGTGAACTGCACCACCTAAATGCCCTCTGTTACAGTTCATATGGCTGCATGTTTGCGGCTTCCACTTTACTCAATCTGTGTGCGCAAGAGGTGTAAGCTGAGGGAGGAGGGGAAGAGGGAGAGCCATCGAGAAGAAGATGTATGTAAACCCATTTCCAAACAAATGAGCCCGACTGCACAGCAACGACGAGAGGTGCCATAAGCGTCCGGCAGGCATAATGCCCGCATGAATCAAGACTTCCTGGCTGCTGAACGTGACCACACAAGCTTGCGTTTGAATAGCACACGTCAGCCACGGTCACATATCATCAACAACAGTCGCCGACTCTCAACAGCAAGGCCCCATTCTGAAGTTGAGAGTCACTGATCATTATTGTAAATGCCTCAAGGCTGAAGGTAGCTAGCCACATTCACTCACTCATACATGTTTATGGAGATTGTACATGATGGAGATGCAGTACAATATAGCACATGTAAAACAAATACAGGGGGAGGTTCAATGTATGGCCTGAGGACAAATAAGGACCCCGAGAAGGCTTTTAAAGGCCTAGGGGCAGTACACATTTTTGATCTGCTCTTCCAGGAAGCCATTGCTCACCAATAAGTACGGCAACCAGTAAGCACACTTTTAGAACTAATCAGTTTCTCAAATTTTGAACTAAAGTCCCAGAGGACTGCTTTTATTTTTTTTACAGCAATGTTTCCACACCAGTAGCAAAATACTGAATGTTAGCACAATGCACAGCTAATATGGCTAACATTAGCACTAGCTTTGTTCCATAGACTAGAGATACGATGGAATTAAAATGCAAGGAGACAATAGAGAATTGTATAAGCTAACATTAATAAACAGAGTGAGTTGCGGAATTTGGATCACACTTTTCATGTCGTTGTTAATGCAACAGATCAAACTACTTAGCTAGTTTTTTTATTTGTATTTTCCAGTGGCGTATAGGCAAACAAGAAACTGCAAGTAATTGTCTGAAAAGGCAACATAGTACTTGTAGAAACTGTAACTAGAGAACTTCTAAAATAAGCTAGAACTCCCACTTTCTGGAATTCCGTTTTCATATAATGGATGAGGCCCTGTGGAGCTGTAGCCCCAAAACTTCATGGGGTAAAAAATTTTTATTGAATCTGTCATCACGTTTTTGATAGAAGGGCCCAATTTTACAACATCTGCCACTCAGACTTTGCTTTGAAATCATCAGCAACCATAACCAACTACTCTAACTTAATTATGTTTCTAATGTGTAGTTATCATTGGTAAATGGAGGGAGTTTGTCTTTACTGTGTGAACTTTTTTTAAAATTCGGATACACTATCAATAGTCCTCAATAAATACGAGTATCTAGGGAGCACTCCCTGCTGTATCCCTGGTCGAACTGCAGTACATTTCAGTGCAGCTGCATTAATAGGGAGTGAATGACTCTCATAAATCGGCTCTAATATGACCAGATTTCTTTAGATCTTTTTTCACAGGGCAAACTGGGTTTTTTAGGAGCGTCTCTTCACGAGAAGAGGTGCTACAGCAATGCCCAGTATTAAAGAATCTGTCGTTTTGAACATTAAACCACATAAATCCAGTTTAGTTCTCTAAAATGAAACTATAAATGTATAAGTGAGCATTACATGGACTTTTTGAGTTGAGCCACAGTGGAAGCCAGGAGTGGATTCATTTTGGTCGACATTATGTTTGCATCGTGCATGCTTCGGAGTTTTTTTGTTTGTTTGTTCGTTTGTTTTTGCTTATTTCCACAGTTACTTTGACAAAAATGTGTTTACTTCTTTAAATGCGAGGCAATGGCAGTCCAGGACGGTTCAAGAATATATATAGTTTTAAAAATTTGCAACTTCCAGTAAAAAATTTGAGCTATTTTCTTCTCAGAAATTAATGGAGGTCAACAGACCGCTGCTCGTGTGTAACGTGGAAATAACTTGGCTGATGAATTAAGAATTATTTGAATAATATTGTTTTAACCCTGTGTCAGGAGAAGCACCACTAACCTTATGCAAGCTGAATTTTACAGAAACAAATGTATGAATATGTATGAATTACCATTTTTGTCCACTGATTGCTAAACGACAGTTTTTCTGTTTTGTTTTTTTTAAGCCAGAAGTTGTATATTCTGAAAATACAAGGTTAGGGTTTCCAGGCTATTTAAACCCCTCAAAGTCCGCTCTAGCATTCAGCCTACATTAACAGCCTTGTGCACACTAATTTTAGCATTTACAGCTCTCCGATTACACATTCTTTACCTTCCCCTCCATTCAACCTGCACTGGTCCCATTAGAGCTGAAAATTTTCTGCTCATTTGCTTATTATCACGGATCATCAGACAGATGCAGGTGTGTGATGGCGAATAGTTTGCGCTGTCTGTCTCTGCATGTGCATCAAACCTGCACCCAGACTTACATGTGCATGTGCAGGCGGGAGAGAAGCCTCAGAGGGGCTGGGTGCTATGTGCAGAAAGCCAAATGTGCAGCTTTCTCTGCTCCGCAAAGTGGAATATTCACAAAATGCTTGTTCACATACACATGGTCCACGCAGGCTTCACCCTGAGAGGCCTGGCTCTGAGCGAGGGCCCCGCCGGGGGTACTCGGCTACCCCTCGTACCCCCTAGCATACATGGCAGCAACAGTATGTGTGTGCAAGCATGTGTCTACAAACACAGAAATGTGTTTGCACGCATTTGAGAGGCTCTACTGTGACACAACAAGGCCATTATTCATCCCTGATTGGGATGAAGGCAGTAGCATTGGATTTGAGTTACACTATGGCTCCCATAAAGACCAAGAGACGACATTTCCTCCCCATTTCCCTCATGAATATCAAAGACGAGGCAGCGCCAGCGCCACTGCCACAGCAGCACATAAGGAAAAATTACAGCCCTATTATTTTATTTGCATTACCTGTAATAGGCACCATATTGGGCGCTGTATTTATTGCCTTATCAGCACCAGCTTGGCTGTAAACATTTGCTGATTTATTAGTCATCGGGCTTTACCCAAACAACACACGTAATTACTGAGCAAATAGCGCAGGGACGGGATCAGGAATTTGGCGGCTTTTTGCAATGGATTGACCAGACTTAGCATAGAGAAAGCAGGCGGGTTTTGGTGCTGGAGGTTGAACGTGTCTATCACAGATGGAGGATCTCGGTTTTTCCTGCTGTTGGCTCAGACTCAGGCATGCCTACAGTGGCCTCAACAGGGAATCAGAGAATGGCTGTTATTCGCACAGCTCTATATCCAGAGTCACTCCTATCGGGGATGTGGTTAGTGTTGTTGTTTTGTTTCTCTCTCTCTACCTGAGCGCCTGCTTCCATCCAATTATGTTGTTTGTCTTCTCAAAGACCTCAATACCTCTAGCTTTGCGCACCCACCCGCCCCTCCCCATCCACCCTGCTCTTCCCCACGCCGTTCCACAAAAAAGTTAGATAGAACTAGATCCATTAAGTTGCTGAAATGAACACACACAACACAGAAAAAAAAAAAAATTAAAAAAAATTGCGAGAGCGGGTTACCCTAGGTGCGCCCGTTCTTCTGTTATCCAATTTTACTGGGATTTGGAGTGATTTGCGCCTGGCTCCCCGAGGGAAATAAATACTTTGATTAATGTAATCCTGGGCAGGGAGGTGCCACAAACCCCCTCTTCTATCCTCGGGGACCGCCACTGTTTAACAAACAAAAACAAAAAAAGAAAAAAAAAAGAGTAGGGACTACGGAAAGACATGCACAGAGGCTACAAACCAGGCTGCCGAAGCAACTACACGTCTATAGACTTGATTTGCAGCGGATTTGGTTTATTTATTAATTACTCCGCTTAATAACACAATATCAGTCTTGATTAGCATGTGTAATACAGGCTAATAGAACAGAAAAATACCAGCGTGTCCGTAGACTGATTTGCATACACAATAAAACTCGGTTTGTTTTGATGCTGCTGCTGCTGCTGGAGGTGGAGTGTGTGTGTGTATGTGTGTGTGTGTGTGTGCTGGGGGGTAAGCATGTGTGTCCATGCTGATGTGCTTTACATCTGTATGTGTGTGAAAGAGAGAGAGAGGGGAAGAGGGAGAGGGTGGGATGACTATGAGGTACCCAATGAGGGATGGGTGGAGGGTGGGGATAGGGTGAAGCTGAGAGACAAAGCTCGAAGACACACTCACACCTTTTTCCCCCTCGCTCTCCCACCTTTGCCCCGTTCGCTCACCTCCTCACTCTTTTTCTTCTGCGAGCACCTGCCTTCGGATTATTCCACATGCATTCAACCTCAGTGCACCTTTTGACCTTTATTTTTTAAATTAAATCATCCTAATTACAGTCTGTTGCTCTTGCACGATTTAAAACTTAATTAGTTTTGCCTAATTGAAAGTGATTTTTTTCATTGTTAAAAACACATAGAAAGAATTACTAATATATATATTTAAATTTAAAAAATTGAAAAAAAAAAAAAAGAGGCACACCCAGCTCTATTTTCCACCAAATTATAACATTCCTGTTGATTTCCAATCCAAAATCAATACCCGGCTGTGCTGATGCATGCCTGAGCCATGACTCTTGGTGAAATGAGCACTGAGCACCACTGAGTGAGTCCTGTGATAACACTAAACATATAATCTTTACCTCCATGTCAGCCTATTTGCAAGCTGTAGGCCTATAGTGCTTTCACGGCTAATACAGGGCAATTACCAGCCCCATGTAGTGCAATATAACTCTACGGTGGCCTTTAATAATAGAATATTAATAAAGAGCCTCTGTCTCGTTTGAATGGGTGAAGTGAGGAAGGGGGGAGAGGGGAAAAAATCCCATTCATGTCTGAAATTGAAGGCATGTTTAATGCTTATATTCTGTGTGGCCCATTTAATTAGCGGTACAGGAGCTACATTATCATTTAAGTGCTCCAAGTTGGATTCGGCTTTAAATCAACGTTTGGCCCCCGACGTGAGACGCACTCAACGTATGTCGTGTGGGATTAGTGGCTGGAGGAAGGGTGGGGAGAAAATAAATTATGGGCGCCCATAGGCAACTTATGTGTGGCGTAATTAAAACGGCGGGAAATGCATCAATTTAATCTGAATATTGGAACCTGCAGCGGCACCTACAAGCCCCCCGCCTTCTTCTGCGCGTCAGGTGGGGGCTGAATTTACGGCGGATGCAGAAAGTAGAGCCAGAGTGATCAGACTCTGAAGACGATATATGAGGGAGGAGACAGCGTAGATTAACTGATTGTCATTATTATTATTATTTGTCTTGTCTTGTGCAGGTGCAGCGTGTACACGCTGAATTAAATCAACTTTCAAAGAGCAGGGAAATGTTGCAGCTCGTGATATATGTCGCCTCTGATGCAACTTGGCTCCCTGCTACCAATAACCATCACCGTTGCACCCTGACAGAATGGGTGCATAACGCAGAGTGATAACACCCAGTGCTTTTGCTGCTTTGCTGCTGCTGCTCGTGGTGATGATGAGAATGATGAAGACTGGATACTAAATGGCCGGTCGAGCAATGCGGGGAGGAATTGCAAGGCACCAATTTACCGGGATGATTCATGAGTCCCGCGCAGCCCTTTACTTTGTTAATAATTCTTAAAGTCGCCGCGTCCTCGTCTGCTTCATATGGCTCAGACTTATGGCTCATAGGCGGCCGCAGATGGCGGCTGGACTAATTTGCATATGAACTATGCAGGGCATTCATAGGCTGCTGGCCTGTCCACAGGCCTGTGCGGGGATCAATACAGGAGGGATTCCTCAGAAAACTAGAATTTTACGCGCAGGTCTTGGATATCTTTAAAAAAAAATAAAGATAATTAAATTAGGCATTAAATTGCCTTTGCCTGCCTTTTTTATATATCTGGTGTGTTTGCCCCTCGGATTCTGACATTGTTTTTCAAGAATTAGCATATCTTTGTTACAGTGACCCACAGAAATCAGTCATTTTCCCGCTGTAGGCGGGTGATATCTTAATTGCCAATCTTACCCATGCAGCTATCAATTCGCACCTACACATAGCAAAAAAATATTATATCCATTTGATGCCATTCAGTCAGTCACACTTTAAAAAGGGGGGGGGGGGGTATAGGAAGCAGTGGCCCTCAGCAAAGTGGGAGCAAATGAAGTATGATTCCTTCAAAGTGAGAGTGAAGTCAAATGCTTTTTCGTGCAGAATTAAATCTCCAAAGAAAGAAAGCGCAGAATCAGCTCGCTGGAGTTTGAAACTTGTGAAATAACGAAATGACCTCTTAAATAATTCTAATAAAGCGTGCAAATATTCAAGGGGCAGTTTTTTTTTTTTTGCAGTGTAAGCCGCACACATTTGCACCATGAGTGAGCGCGACACCTGGCGGCAGCTCTGTGATTGTTGATCATTAAGGTCAACAATGACTTCCAAACCGTTTTTCCACCTCAGCCCTGACTGAAGCACCGAGGGAGGGGTGGGGGAGATGCTGGCATGCGGAGGCCTTTAATGCGAGACAAAGGCAGGAAAATTTAAGACAGCGCAAAAATAAAATGAGCCCTAAATTCGTGTGCGTTAAATTGCTTTTCTTCCTTCTTTACGCAAACAGTTTCAAGCTGCTCCACCTCGAGCCAAGAATCGTCTTGCTGTTAAACTCAGTTAAAGTTTGGTCCATGACTTCCAGTCATATCTCAGATCAGTAATAATTAATAAAACAGCTTTAAAACATGATATTTTTAAAAAAAAAATCTGGTTTGTTGGTCCTCCTCCCGCATGGAGTACCGTACCGTGCAGCACCGGTGCTGCTGGCCCGGGACACCGAGCCTCTTTTCATCTCGACTCCAGTGCACAAACATACAGCTTAATGCGACTAGTGTTCCCCTCTTTTATTGGGCTCACCATGACTACCGAGTGCTGGGCTCAGAAATGCTCTACCCCATCAATGAAGGGAAAGGAGTTTTTAACCCGTGAGAAAAAAAAGAAGTCACCCTCAGCAGCGAAAATAAACCACTTTCCCCCTCAAATTCGACTTCATCTGTAGGTGTAAAATGTAGCAGAAAGTCGCCACATGCAGGTGCTGGAAGTTGAATTATTATTTCCTGTGCCCACACCTCTTAAAAAAAGAAAAAGTTTTCTTGACTCTCATTGGAAGAGCTCCAGAAACAAACACACACACACACACACACACACACACACACACACACATACACTCGCACACAACAAAATATAAAGACATGCATTCAAATCCGCGCTATTTATAAGCCATCAGGAGTTTTCTCTGGCTTGATGAGTGCAGTTTAGGACCGAGCCGTGCATATAAACTTTAAACAAACTTTGCAGCAGTGAAGATCGATTTATATTAAAAACCATTTCATATTGCACTTGCCTACGCGAACCCTCTAGAGGATTCAACCGAGGGGTCTCTCTCTCTCTCTCGCTCTCTCTCTCTGTGTCTCACACTCCCCCACTGACTCTCTCTCTCTCTCACTATTTCTCTTTCTCGCTCTCTCCCTGCTTAAAATGTGATTGATTGCACTTTTCTTCGGTGGACATTCGCTTACAAAACAGCGCAGCATCTGCCCGCTATTTATATAAAAAGCAAAAAAAAAAAAAAAAACAGAAGAAAAAGGAAAAAAAAGCAAAATGGCTGGGGCGCAAACAGCGGCGAGCATATTGATTTTTACGCATTCAGGAGAGAAAAAAAAAGGGGAAAAGGACACGCATTTGCGCTTTTAAAATCTAAGAGAATATGACCGCGCATCGGTGCAGAAGTAGAGGCACAAATGTCGTTTAAAGCCGCCGAGAGCGGCTGTGAGGGAGCGCGAGGGGAGGAAGGCACGAGAAGGCGATAAACTCCAACATCCCTCGCGCGTAAAAGAGAAAGAAATCCTCATAGGTGATTGTTGACTTACCTTGTGTCCGAGAAAAGTGGGAATAGCTTCACATTGTTCACATGCAGCCTGCAAAATGGTTATTTCCCTTTCCTACGACTCGGTGCTCCCTAAGATTTTCTTTCCTCTGCCTCAACTGAGCAGGAGCACTCCTCGGCTCCGCTATTATTTTCACTAAAATATATGAAAATTTATGCAAATGAAAATCAGCACTAACTGTTCGTCTCTTGTTATACTTGGGGATGATTTTTTTCCTCTCCCCCCTTTTCTTTCTTTCTTTCTTTCTTTTTTTTTTTCTTGCATACAGAATAAATGAATCCCCCCCCCCCCAGCAGGGAACTTGGGGACCTTTTATAATAAGCAAATAAATAATAAACACATCATATATCAGAGAGGAGTGTTTTTTATCGCCGCGCGGTGATTTCGGGTAGCTTTTCTGAAGCGCCTTTTTGACTTCCCTTTCATGTATGTTACATATTTTTTTTTTCTTCTTCTTCTTCTATTTTTTTTTTCCGGTCTTGTCTTCTCTGCATATGTGGTGTCACGTTTCTGCTGGCCGCCTGAGACGCCCTTTCAAAGCGTGCAGTGTGGATTGAACAGCAGTAATTTAGACAGAAATCCTCACTGTATATTAATGAATAGAGGGCCCCATGGCTCTGGCCCCTAGCCTGCCTTTTCAATGTAAACAAATCCACGAGGCTCCCTCGGTTTTGAGCCTAGTCCAAATTAAATCTACTGGGATGAGGAGAAGAAGAGGGGAGGAAGGGGAGGGGGGGTGTCACTGGCATGGAGTACACAGCTACTCCACTGCCTTATATTTGCCCTTAAATCCCATTTGCAATAAAGTCTTTGCGTCATCTTTGATTTGGGGAGCTTATGAGGCGATGTTGGGGGTTAAGGCGGGACATGCACTGCTAATCTGCCAGAAATTCACCTGCTACAGGCCGAAACTCAGCCAATGGGTGCAGTGGGAGCTCTATATCTGTAGCTTATTACCACCCATGGGTGCGTGCGTGCATAAGCAGAGGTGGGGGTGGGAGGGTGTGTGTGTGGGGGGGGTGGGGGGTGTCCCCTCACAAAGGCCCCATTCATCTCGGAGGGGTTATGTGGTCATCTTGAGGGATGGTGCGGCCATATCTCCGCAAAGGGCTGCTCGGCTTGCCCTTGTTTTGGTTGCCACTTTTCTCTCTTTGACCGTGAGGTCGCCTGTGCGCGCGGAAGCGTCCCCGTAACCTTTGCGCGTTAACTCCCGAGGAGCCGAGACGCATAAACTTGCCTGTCCGCACCCCGGGGTGCGTTAAAAAAAAGACTTTTATTTGGACGTCAGATGCGGGAATGCGGTCTTGCGTGACCCTGAGATGTTTTTGCTACTTTGATTGCTCTCTTCAGCAGGTGGACTCAGACAAAAACACAGACAATATCTGGACTTTAGAGCACAAGATTAAGCATGTGCATTTTTATGAATCTTTTTTTTCCCCGCTAAATGTTGCTGTATCAGCTCTGACTGCACAAATAAATATAATTGTCGCCAGTAGGTCAGATGCGCATTTATACGTTTTGGATAAAACACTAGAAAAACAACTAAAAGTCACCTTTTTATCTACTGAAAGGCGCGCGGTTTTGTAAAGACGCACGTGGAATATATTGGAAAGCATATTGTGGCAAAGAGTTTATCTTTACGGCGGTTTAAATGTCAGTTTATCAAACTTTATTTACCCCTTCTTTCCTGTTTGTGTACGAGTATCTCAGCACTATTTACTACCAAGTTGTATCCCCCGTTTTGTTTGGACTGCAATTAAAAATCAGCCAATTGGAACAGCCGGAAGGAGGGCTCGTGCGCCCGGAGCAAGGCTGGCGAGATCTGCCAATCACGCCCCGGGTAACCAATCAATGGGGACGCACGGGGTAAACACCGCGTCCTCTGGCTGGGAGATGGGGGCGGGACTACGCGGGGCTGTCAGGGAGAGAGAGAGCGAGAGAGAGATATAGAGAGAGAGAGGTGGAGAGAGAGAGAACAAGCGAATGAGAGAAGAGGCTCGCAAGCAGCGCCGTACACTGTTATACTGGATTGTACTTCAACGGGAGTTTGCGGTTTGGCAGGTTTATATACATCAAAACAGAACAAAGAGATAGGCTCTACAGTGCTATAAAAGAAGAGAGAGAAAAGAATAAAGCGAGGGAGAAATCTCGGCGACTGAATTACAAAAGAACTGAGGACACTCTGCTAATGTTTTTCACATCCAAAGGGGACATAAAGTGGGACTTTGTACATTGTGGAGAATTTGCAAGGCTTTTTTGTTTATTGCGGCCACCAAAAGTTTGTTTGGGACAGCGTGTTTTTTTGCCTGTATATTTGAATTTTTAATGTTCGCAATCTCATCTCCCAGCGCAAAACTTTCAAACCGGACTGCACATGGTTTCAAAGGGCTTTTGAAAACCTGGATTTTTTATTCGTCGATATCCATGCACAAGTGTCTGAAGTAGAATGTTGTAAATACATGCGGATTTTATTCAGTTTTCTGAGGCCGTTTTTTAAGCTTTTTTCTTTTCTTTTTTGGCGTTTTTACGCACGTCGATGGTATTTGCCAAAAAACTACCCATACTTTTAAAGTTTGAATAATTCATGAGATACAATTTGCCTGCTCGAAAGAAGTGACTGTAAAAAGGGAGGGGGGTTATCCACAAACATATTCATAAGGGTTGACGGAATGGCCACCGCGGCTTCCAATCCTTATCTACCCAGCAATAGCATCTTATCGTCCGGCTCCATCGTGCACTCTGACTCCGGAGGTGGTGGCATGCAGCCGGGCAGCGCTGCGGTTACCTCGGGGTCTGGGGGCTACAGGGGGGACCCCACAGTCAAGATGGTTCAGAGTGACTTTATGCAAGGCGCAATGGCAGCGAGCAACGGGGGACACATGCTGAGCCATGCCCATCAGTGGGTGACATCCCTCCCGCACGCCGCTGCTGCTGCGGCCGCAGCGGCGGTTGCTGCAGCTGAAGCCGGATCGCCTTGGTCGTCGAGCCCCGTCGGGATGACGGGCAGCCCGCAGCAGCAGGACGTGAAAAACTCCGGCAGAGACGATCTGCACACGGGCACCGCGCTGCACCACAGGCCCCCTCACTTAGCTCCCCATCAGACTCACGCCGGGAGTTGGGGGAGCACGACTGCGGCGCACATTAACTCCATATCCGGGGGGCAGCAGCAGCAGCAGTCGCTCATCTACTCCCAGCCGGGAGGCTTCACTGTGAACGGGATGCTGAGTCCGGGGAGCCAGAGCCTGGTGCACCCGGGGCTGGTGAGGGGAAACACCCCGGATCTGGACCACGGCAACCACCACCATCACCATCACCACCAGCATCCGCATCACCAGCACCACGGCGGCGTCAACAGCCACGACCCGCACTCGGACGACGACACGCCGACCTCGGACGACCTGGAGCAGTTCGCCAAACAGTTCAAGCAGCGGAGGATCAAATTGGGCTTTACGCAGGCGGATGTCGGCTTGGCTCTGGGCACCCTGTACGGGAACGTTTTCTCTCAGACAACCATCTGCAGATTCGAGGCTCTGCAGCTCAGCTTCAAAAACATGTGCAAGCTCAAGCCTTTGTTAAACAAGTGGCTCGAGGAGGCCGACTCGTCCACCGGTAGCCCCACCAGCATCGACAAGATCGCGGCGCAGGGGAGGAAGCGAAAGAAGCGCACGTCCATCGAAGTGAGCGTCAAGGGGGCTCTGGAGAGCCACTTCCTAAAATGCCCTAAGCCCTCGGCCCAGGAAATCAGCAGCTTGGCGGACAACTTGCAGCTGGAGAAAGAGGTGGTTAGAGTGTGGTTTTGCAATAGGAGACAGAAGGAAAAACGGATGACGCCCCCAGGAGTGTCACAGACGCCGGAGGATGTGTACTCTCAGGTCGGCAATGTGAGTGCAGAAACACCGCCCCCCTCCATGGACTGCAAAAGAATGTTCAGTGAAACATAGAACAGCACAGCAAAATATTTTATATGAAATTAAACTGTTTAAAAAAGCAAAAGCATACAGACTATCGCCAAGATAGCCAAAAAATTTTTGATACTGTGATTGTGAGGGAATATGAATGAGACTGCAAATGTGTTATCTATTTTTCACCAGAAAACAGAACAAAAAGAAAGAGCAAAAAAAAAAAAAAAAACAAACAGCAACCTTCCCCCCTTTTTCCTCCCCTCAGAAAACGCACTTCTTCCAGGCCCTAAAAATGTCTTTACCTAAAAGGTTCCTTCTGCTTTTTTCTTTCAGGGGCATTTTTTAGTAGATTACTTAAAAGATGATGCAAGTGAAGCGAGCGACCAGAGGGTGACAACCACAAGTTCATTCCACCAGGTAATTTTGGCGCATTGAGACACACCAAGAGGAAACCAAGTATTTTTTATTCTTCTTCTTCTTCTTTTTTTTTTTAAATTCTCTTCCCCCCCTTCCACAAAAAAATTAAAAAATACAATAAAAAAAGCTTCACCCCTCATTATCCTGTGTTTGATTGAAGAAACAAAGGAGCAGGCATTTTTTTGTATATTTAGAAATGGGACTGAACCGCCCCTTTCTCCTTCTCAATGCCCAACAATAACAAGAGGGGGGAAAAACTGCACCAATATGAAGAAGAGTGACATCCACGAAGCTTCCTTTATGATTTACAGCAATTCTCTCCTTTTTTTTCTGAGCTGGACTGCATGGTTTCACTTATGGAGGATTAGGGATTTTTCTTGTTTTTTCCTCTATTTTTTTTGCCATCTTGAGGCCCTCACGAGAAAGAAAAGACAAGCAGGACCAGGACTGTCCACGCCTGATCTGAAAAAAAAAATCATTATTTTCCTTCACGTGGGTTCCTTCATTCTAGCTATTATTATTATTTAATGGACACCAAGAGTGGATTTTCTTCTTTATTTTTTCTCCCCCCAACAAATAGAGACATTTGCAAAGACTTCAGCTGCACTTATTTGAGAAAAGAAATCTGAAAATCTGTTGCCAAGTGTGACTGAGTGGGTGCTGTGGATATCCTATTAATGCTGCCCTTTGTAAGCAGCATTCTTTGGTAGGTTTTAATAAACAAAAACTCTGTAAAGCCGGCAATATAGATCACTAGATCAGATACTGATCTGAGTTATTTACTTTATATTTTTCATCCAAATGACTTGTTTTAATATTTTATTCGGAATACATATGAATTATTCCACACGGTAATTTATTTTCCCCCCCTCCCCTAAGGAACTTGTGTAAGATGCTTTCCCCTCTCTTGTTTTTATTGTTTGTTTGTTTGGTTTTTTTTTTCTTATATTTTGTTTTCTAAAGGAGCACAAATCACCATAAGCTGACCGTTGTTAGGTAATAAGGGTATATTTTGATGTGATCATTTGATTGTAATTTAATTTCAGTAGTGGTTCCGTACGAGCTGATTGAGACACAATAAATTTGTTAGAATGAAATGCAGTCATGTTGTGTTTTGAAATTTATATTCTTATTTGTATATTGGGGCTTTTTTTTAAAAGAAAAAAATCCTGTTTGCTATTATTTACATGCACAGCATAATAATAATAATGATAATAATAATATTAATAATCTCAAATGCACGAACAAAGACTATTTTATCATTAAAACGCAGGGTTAAATTAGTAAAACGTAAAATAAATAAATAAATAAATAATTAAAAATAGGACGTATTATTGGAATATTTGACATATTAAGAGTGCGTAAAGATTAAATAAACGTGCACTGGTGTTATCATCGCCATCACCACCATCATCATCATCATCATCCCATAACTGTGTTACCATTTAAATGAAACATTGCGGTCAGCTGCAGGCCTGCACAATGCATGTGCTCTATGGTTTGTTTACATCTGCTGCCTCTCCAGGCCCTGAGCAAAAAGCAAGAAAGTGAGTGTGCAGGATGGGAAATATGTTCTATTTAGAATTTATATTTAAAAAGTTTGATATTTTTAAAAGGCGTGTCCCTATGCTGTAATATATATATATATATATATATATATATATATATATATATGCACACGCAGTGATTTTACGGTCATTAGGCTGTTTTTTAATAATACAGTTGAATACTGTCGGTTCCTCTTGCTGATGTATGGAGCCTCCTGATGTTCTGGGTGTATGTTATGTAATATTTAAGCTCGCGGTCCAGATAAACACATATTTAGCATAATTTTTGTCCTGCTTTAATTCTCCTCAGTGCTGCGAACACAACAAGGGGCTAATCCGCAGAATAATTTACTTAAATTAGAATTTATAAGCTGGCTCTGCTTTGCTCTCCTCTGCTTCATCTGCTGCTCACAAACACACACAAACACCGACACCTCTCTCTCTCTGTGTATTTGTGTGTCACACACACTCACACACGCACATTCTGTCCAGGTGTGTTTGGGTGCAGAGGCTCCATAAACTCGGTGGGGCTGACATGTTGTTTTAGGATCCGGGGCACCGGGTCACGGAGCTTTATATTGATTGAGTGTGCGCGCAGGCTGCAGCGCGTAGCTACCACTGTGTGCTGAGGATGAAACTCCCAGACGGTGCTGCTTGACAGGGAAATATAATTCAAACAGTATTGCTGAGCGCGCCTGCGCAGCCAGAAGCAACTTGTAATGTGTATCTTCCTATAGTAAATCTAAATTATTTTTATTTTTATTATTATGGTGTTTTTTCCCTACTAATTTTCATCACGAGGAAAACGTATCCCCCCCGCCTTTCAAACTTTGCCTTTGATTCATTTATTGATTGATTTACTTATTTATTTATTTTGTCTGGAGTTGTCTCGCTCGCCTATTCAGCAAAAACTCGCCAAACGTGTTCTCGCGCTGCAGGATTTGAATTTCGCGGATGATTTCCCATACTAGTTGCTTAGCAACTGAATTCAATGATATAGAGAAGTGGGCATCATTTTTCTTTGTCTCCATTAGTAAAAGTGGCAGCAGAGGCACGCTGTTACACGCGAACCCTGCAAAAACTTTACATTCTCGCGTGGATTTACACCTGCGCGGATGGCACGCGTGTGGCGTTTTTTTTAAAAACGTGGGGGGAAAAAAGAATTTGTGTTCATTGTGTTTAAAAGAGGCTGGACTGCTTGTTTTGATTGTGTTTAAATGAAGCATCTGTGGGGCTTGTGAAACGATGAGCCTTAAAAATATAAATGCATACGAAAAATATTGAATAAAATAAATAAAGCGCACGTGCTGTGAGGTTCTACTTTGGCCTACCTATGCATGCTCTCATTATGCATGCAGTTCCTGTGCTCCTCTGTATAAAATCCAATGCAAAGTCACATGACGCGCCAAGATAAGCCCAACGCACAAGACATTCAGCACAGACAGGAACACTCGAGGTTCCCTCTATAACAAATCCCGTACTTGTGCGTTTACATTGCATGTACGGAGTCCACAAAAAATAAAATAAAAATAAAATCAAACAAAAAAAATAAAGCTTTCAGAGCAGCCAACAGTTTGCGCGTCTCGTGCAGAAATATCCCAATCTGCTGAGAGATTTTTTTTACCAAAGGGCGACACAAAAAGAGTTTCAAATCTCATAATGGGTTTTGATCCGCCTATTCTCCAACAGCTTTGCCTTTTTCATGGGTCTTCAAAACCATGTTGGCAGCAGCAGCGGCGGCGGCGGCGGCGGCAGCATGGGTGTGCGTGCGTGTAGGTGTGTGTGCGCGCACCGGTAGGCCCTGGGAGCTGGGAGCACTTTGCTTTCCCTGCTATTGATTTAGGACGCCAGTGGCCCAACAGGCTCGTCGCGCCCATTCGCACTAATTAAAGCTGCTCGTTGTCACAGCGCTGCGCTCTTTAAAACAGGACTTCAGCGGAGGGAAAGTGGAGGGACTCCAGATTTTTCCTATAAAACCAAACTTTTGATGCCTGGTTGTTATTAATATTTCATGTGGCAGCCAACGGGGCCCTTCAATCAGTCACTGGCGCACACATAAAGTCCGCTGTAAGCGCATAAATCTAATTTAAAAATCATTTAATTGCGCAGATTTATATCAGGTATTTGCACCTGAGTAAATACTAGTATTATAATAAAAAAATATATGTTTATTTTACTGCAGTGTTCACACTGAATGGTGCAGACTTAGAGGTGTCAGAAAAAAAGGCGCAATTTATTCTGGTTTGATAATATTTTCACTTTTTAATTATACACACACGTTCATACGATTGAAATCATATTTATTACCCGTGTTTGGAGGTTTAAGCGCTTTTAAACGCGGGGGGGTTTCTACTTTTAACAAGGCGCAGTGATACACGCCTGCACAACTTAAGTTTTCAGCTCCCCTTCTCTGCCACCTATAAGGACTAAACCCACCTATGGTAGGCGGGTGCCAGTCTCGCCCTGACCTGGTGAAAATGTGCATATGCACAAGTTGGTTTTGCCCCCCCACCCACCACCACCACCTTCATATTTACTCCACGTGTCGAGCGCATGAATATGGATTATTCAGAGCTGTTCTCCGCAGGGAGCCTTCCGCTTCCACGTCTACATGGATTTATGTGTGCCGCAGAAAAGAGAGACGCTCAGAAAATATCCCTCTGTCTGCTTCTGACTGCTGACTTTTGATCATCATTAACAGTGGTGTGGTTCCAGTGAGTATACTGGTTTACTGGGTTATTTCACTTCGTTCATGTCTGAGTTACCGGACTGTCATTGTGGTCATTTTGCGAGAAATTTGGGAGTTATTGGAGGGTCAGTTTCACTTTTTAAAAAATATAATTTCCAACTTTTTTTTACATGATTATATTTATAATTTAATATACACTCAGCAATATAATAATAATAATAATAATAATAATAATAATAATAATAATAATAATAGTAACAATAATAATAAATGTTATATATAATTTTATGTTTTATTTAATTTAGTAGATTTTGATTTTATTTATAATTTTGCTTATTTTTAAAATAATCTACACAACTATTCTAGTTATTATTATTATTATTATTATTATTATTATTATTATTATTATTATGCAGATTTCTATATAAATATCAAAGACAGTGTCGTGCTCGACATTTCCAGGAGACTTTTTTCTCTCCTCTCGACATCAGAATATTTATCAGAGTCAAACAAAAGCAGAAGATCATAACAGGCCTCCGTGTAAATACAGCTTATCAAGTCTCTATTGTGGCAGCAGGGAGAGAAAGAGAAGAAGAAGGAGAAGAAGAAGAAGGAGGACGTTTTAAAATATGACGTGACTCTCGGGGGTTTCCTCTCTATAAATTGTGAAGGTCATGGTTTTGTGAGCAGGCAGGATGGATAGGTAGAGGAGGAGGAGGAGGAGGAGGGGGGTGAATGGAGTCTGAAGGCAGCTCAGCTCACACAGAGGTAAATGTGCTTCAGCATCTCATCTGCCTGCGTGCATTTCAAAAAGCACAGAAAGCCTGAACGCTGCAGTCCAGTGTTTTTTCCCCCACTTCCTCTTTATAAATCTCGCGTTTAATTCAGCAACATGAGAGCTTTGATTAACAGTTCAACCACACGCAGCACTGACTAAATGCTCCTTTTTCTTACGATTATTGATTATTTAGATACGGATTTTCAAAATAAATTCACGCGTACGTCACCTCAAACACTTACATATCCCTGTGATTGATTATCGCTTTAACGATGTTATAGTTCGGGTTTAAAACACCTCTTAAAGTTTTTTATTATTATCGTATTATTTGTAATGACCGTTAAATCCATACAATAATAACAAAATTCCTGTAAGTGCTTTGTGGGATTTTATTTTCTTAATATAAACTTAGTAATTAAACATCATTACAGGGACTTTCTGGGATTATATGGAAAGTTGATTAGCAGTGAAATGCATTTCTTTTTTATTTCATAAACACGGACACACACACACAGACACACACAGACACACACACACACACACACACTCCAGGATTGCAATAAGTTGTATTTTCTAAGGGAAGTTTTTTTTTTCCTGTTGCAGGTCAGTGAGCAGACAACAAACCTCACACGGGCCTCACGAATTATATAATATATAAAAATAAAACAGGTTCTTATGTGTGTGTGTGTGTGTGTGTGTGTGTGTGTGTGTGTGTGTGTGTGTGTGTGTGTGTGTGTGTGTGTGTGTG
>JAVDPK010002910.1:113246-142741 GCA_034780415.1 Cichlasoma orientale | reverse complement strand
ATCTATCTATCTATCTATCTATCTATCTATCTATCTATCTATCTATCTATCTATCTATCTATCTATCTATCTGATAACAGGTAAACTCTACCTACAGTGCCTATTTTAACACAGTAAAGTGAGAGCAATGCGAGTGAATAAATAGCCAAGTTGCTAGGGTGCCATCAGCACTAAGTCCTTGGTTGAATTCCCAGATATCTGGATCCTAACTACACGTTGCTACCCTGCTCACTCTTCACTGCCTTAAGCAGGCAATATTAAAATAAATGTCCTGTTCAGTGAAACTCAAGTTGTCCCACTGAGCTTCATCAAGAGAGTCACAACTCAGCACAATGTTTTATACACAGTCACGGTAAACAAAAAAGTACACCCCATGATTCAGTAGCTTGTAGAACCGTATAACTTTATCGGTCTCTCGCATCACTGTGGAGGAACTTTGTTGCCGTTGCTTCAGCTCATTGAAGTTTGCAGGCATTTGTTAATGCGCAGCTCTTTTAAGATCCAAGCACAGCGTTTCAGTCAGGCTGAGCTCTGGACTTCGACTGGGCCATCGCAGCGCCCTCATTCTTTTCTGTTGCAGAGTTGCTGCTGTGCCTGGGATCGTTGTCCTGATGCACGACTCAGTTTGAGCAAAGCCCACCCCACACCCTTCAAAATAAGAGTGAAAAGGTGTGTAATGTATTGAGACATGTCAGGGAGATCTACCAAATTTCTTTAGTATGTTAGCTGATGAAATGAGGTATTCTTAGTAAATCAAATTGAGCCAAACAACTTGAAAAGGTTCTGTGTGGATTTTTGCTGTACAGAGAAATTAAACCATAGACACTACAAGCCTGATGCTGCCATACCCAATATTTAACACAGGCCTAATGATAACCCAAAACCAAGATGCATACTTTACATGAATAAACAGACATACTTACCAAAAAAAAGAAACACTAAAATTTGTTTTGGCTTAGAAATTCACTTTCCACCTGCCCACATGCAGGATCCAGCACATATTTTGTTGTGTTCTTATATACGCAGTGATATTTAGTATGGAAACACATAACAGGGCAAAGCACTCCAGACTGAATGATTATTTGAGGATTAAGCTGTTGGTGCAGGACTCAAGCCGACAGATAAAAATTACAGTAGTGTGTGCAGCAGGACCAAAGAGAGCGAGGAAGAAAGAGAGAGGGAGAGCACGCCTGGGCCATCTGACTCTGTATCTCATTAACCAAAGCGGGGGGGTTGGGGGGGGTGGAAATGTAGCATCAGCCACGTTGGGCTCAGAGGAGCTCGCGGTGTAACCATTTCTAGGCTGTGGATTTAATAGATTACTAATGATCGGCCACAGGTTTTTCCAAGTTAGACATTAAAAGGCGGACGCCCAAAACGAGATCATTTGCTAATCCGCAGGTTTTCACCTCTCCCGGAGCCTCGCTTTGATATGTGAATAAGAGCAGCGTATACATGCTTGAATTCAAAGCTGTTAGTTTTTGGGGAAGGAGAGGTTTATGGCTAATCTAATGCTCCTATCTCAGTGTGGAGAGGGCTTGTAAAGGAGAAGGTGTGAGGATATGCAGAGCGCTCCTGATTCCACGCAGGCTCTATATCCAATCTGACCAATCCTCTTAGCAAGAGAGAGCTGAGCTCTGCCCTCCCTCGAGAAGTCTCTATTTCATTATGTCAGTGTTTAATGCCTAACGAGGGAGAGGAGAGCGGTAAAAATATTGTAGCTCTGGCAGAGCCTGTTTGCAGCTAATGCCAGACTGCTACTGTCAATTTTCGCACGGCTGTTTTTACAACCGCGCCGACGTCCGCGTGCGCTCCGGTTTCCCCCTCGTCCCTTCCAGTAAACGCGAGCTCGCGGAGCAAAGTGAAAAACCCGATTTAAAGAGTTTACATGTGCGGCGCCTTGACGCTCGTCTCTGCAGCGACGCGACGCGACTTTAGCAATTAGCAAACACAGAGGTTGCCTGCACTCAAACACCATTCGAATGGCTTCCGCTGCCATTTAAAAGCTTTGCTCGCTGAAATAAAAGTAATTAATTGGTGTTATACACCAAGGACATAATTATCTTTTCCAGTAACTGGCACATATTTAATTACCAGTAATTGTTCCCCGAGCCTTGTTCAAAAGTGTTGTGCACCAGACAGTTCTGATATATTATACACTAATCCTGCACTTGATACTCAGTCAATTAGGAAATGTGTGTCAAAGAGCAATCATGTAAACAGCATTGTGGAACATGCACATCCTTCTGAGACGTGGGCCTTCATCGGTGTCCTCACACACACACACAGACATGCGCGCACACACACACATCTGTCTGCACTTCCTCCTCAGGGTGCAAATCCCTACCTATCCCATTCCTTCCCAAGGTGTTAATGCCTGCCAGATTGGAAGAAAGTAATGCGAGATCATTTCGCAACAAAGGCCACAGATACTGATTAACACGGGGGCCGCTTTCTCGCCAAGCGGTGCGGTCCCATTTAAAAAGCTAAATTTACTCCCCTGTGCCTTGGGGGTGTGTGGGGCCAGAGGCTGCAGTGGGGCCCTTGAACATGAGAACAGGGTTTAATAAGTAAACAGGAGAGGCAGAGAACAGCGCTTCTGATCAGGGCTTATTTGCCCAGCCGAGCCCCTGGTACGCGCTACTAGCTGATTAGCCCTGCCGATTGTACCTTGTAATTGCAGTGCCTTGACCCCCTCCAGGCAAATATTAGATTTTAGTGGTTTAACCTTTCCAGTCGTCAGAGCGGGGTAAATTGCCCAACCAGATGTTAAGGAGCCCAGCGGTAGTCCGCAGCCCTTCTGATCAGCAGGGAAAAAAGCTTACAGATTGAACCTTTTCTTTTTAATATTGTCTCAATTTCCTCTGGCCTTTCAAGCTGATTTTTCGCAGTGGTTTCCTTCCCCGAGAAACGCTCGTAGTCCGATCCTTATCCCCTCCTCTGATGTCGGGTTACAAGCGAGACGTATTATTTAAAATCAGTCCAGTCACAGTCATTAGCGGGGGACAAATGATCAATGAAGAGATCAATGGCAGATATTAACCTAGCAATCAGTCCTTCATTTGAGTCCCGCCGACAATTTGTCAGCTGGCGAGGTGCAACGCATCCACTGGGACGTCACGGGGAGGAAATGATGTCTGTTTTCCTTTTTTTTTTTTTGCCAAAAAACTGCTACTTTTCCTTATAGCAGCACAGAGAGAGGATACTATTGTAAGTATGCTGCAGCCAAGCGAGAGAGAGAGAGACGAAGCTGCACGACCTCACAGTTCAACTCTGAGCTGAGGGCAAACAAGCAGCCATTACTTGATCCCATTCTTTGCATAAAAAGCTTTATTTTCCACCCGAATCGCTCCCCCTCTCTAACAGCGAGGCAGTGATTGATGTGCGCCTGCTTGCGAGAGCTCACTCAAAGCGTCCGTCCAGATGAAACAAAGCGAAAACATTACCGCAAAAGCTGGAATTTCCCCTCGACTCTTCTGATCCGACCCGGCATTCGAAAAATTCACCCAAATATGCAAATCTGCCTCGACCGGAGGCCTGGTTTCGATCAGTCTCTGGAAGCCTGGAGAGGTGTGTGCAGCCAAGGCATAACTTTGAAAAGGTCAGAGACACCACCTCATTCTCTTGTTTATGATCTTAAATGTGCTACAACCTCTGTGTTCTCATGCTTTCACACATTTGCTTGCGCGCACGGGCCTTTGGGGAAACCATTATGGGATGCAACAGGACGAGGATGAGGACGGCGTAGGGGCGGCGGAAGTTTTTCTTAGGTCATTCCCAGCCGTTTCCAGAAATATCAGGTTTCCCTCCCGTCTAGATCCAGATCCTCTTCCTCCCCACCAGGACGGGGCCGAGGAGGCTGGCAGCTGCGTCTCCAGGCCCCGCTTCATCCTTCATCTAATAGTTTCCTTCCTCCCCGAGCCTCTCACCTGAAAAAAGAGTCGGATTGAAGAAGGGCAGGAAAAATAGTCATCTTTTCATCCAAGCGATGGGCTGAAGTAACCCTTCAGCTGGAGAGGTAACCCAATACTGCCTCCTGCTCGCTGTCTGAGCGGACAGAAAGGAGAGGGCAAGAGGAGAGGGGGGCACCCAAAGTGGTTCCATGTGAGAAATGGAAGTGGAGTCTGGGAAAAACGGGGATTGACACCCTTAACACCCCTCCATCCCCCTCCTTGCCTATCGACTCAAACCACCTTACTGATCTTTGTCTTCCAGTGGCGCTGTGTCATTGCCCGTCAGAACTTTAGACAGTGTTATTTAGCAGAAGGTGGGGTCATTTCAGTGCAAAGAAAACATTTTTGACTCAATCTGAAAGCTCCAACTTTGGGCCCGATATTTTTCACCCATTTTCTACCATCACGGCGTCGGCGCTGGCGTGTAGCCAGTTCTGCCAGCTGCGTCTACCTTTTGAGAACCGGACGATATTTTGAAGGGTTTGAGAACTGATTGTTGAGTAGCATTGCCAGCAGAAGTTGGAGTAAATTATTTAGGAAGAAGATCAATCA
Organism: Cichlasoma orientale; assembly: GCA_034780415.1. Taxonomy (NCBI): domain Eukaryota; kingdom Metazoa; phylum Chordata; class Actinopteri; order Cichliformes; family Cichlidae; genus Cichlasoma; species Cichlasoma orientale. Next base: position 138,236 of record JAVDPK010002910.1, on the reverse strand, counting down.
TTGGTGAATTCCTCCCATTGCCAGTGACATCAGGGATTCCAGGTTTGGCTCCAGGAGCTCTGTTGTGACACACTCGTGCCAGCATCAAGGGGAAAATAGCATGGAACCAGTTAAGTCTCTTAGATCTTAGGGACACAGTTAATTAGCACTGCCTAGAATCACTAACAGGACCACTAAAGATGTGTCTTGTTGCTACACATGCATGCAATTTATCGGTTATCTCGAAGCAGCCCCACTCTAAATTAAACACCCTTTATAGATCAATTTTTAAGTAAACAAGGAGGCAAGCTGTTGTAAGTGCTCAGAAATGGAGAAATATTCTAAATCGTGTATCTTCCCAGAAGTGGACGTCCCAGCAAATTCACCCCAAGGTCCGACCGTGCAATGCTCAGAGAAGCTGCATCTCAGACTCCGCAGGCCTCAGTGAGCGTGTTAAATGTTAAAGTTAATGAACAAGTATGACTCGTTTGGAAGGGCTGCCAGGAGAAAGTCTCCTCTCTCTGAAAAGGAGCATGGCAGCACAGCTTAGGTTTGCAAAGCTGCATCTAAACAAACCACAAGACCTCTGGAGCAATGTTGTTTGGACAGAGGAGACCAAAGTGGAGATGTTTGGCTATAATACACAAAATCAAACACCTCATACCAGCTGTCAGCACAGTGGTGGAGGGGTCATGATCTGGGCTTGTTTTGGACCTGGGCACGTTGCAATCATTGAGTCGACCATGAACTCCTCTGTATGCCAAAGTACTCTAGAGTCAGATGTGAGGCCGTCTGTCTGACAGCCAAAGCTTTGGTGAAACTGGGTCATGCAGCAGGACAATGATCCAAAGCACAGCTGCACATCTACAACAGAATGGCTGAAAAAGAAAGAATCAAAGTCCAGACTTCAACCTGACTCAAGTGCTGTGGTGGGACCTTAAGAGAGCCGTGCATAAAACTCTGAATCAACTTTGTAAAGAAGAGTGGGTCAAAGTTCCTCCGCAACGACTAGACCGATAAAGTCATCCAGGAAACAATGAATTCAGGTTATTGCTGTGGTTCTACAAGCTGCTGATGGGCTGCGCTTAGTTTTTCAGAGGACTGTATATACACATATGTCCGGTTGCACCATCTATTTTATTCTAATTCCTTCTCTTTTTTTTTTACTCTATTCCTGAGTGTGCTTTTCTGTTACATTCAGTTCACTTCTCTTCTAACTGCCTCCTGAACCTGCTGGTGCAACAGAAGCAGCAGCAGCAGCAGCAGCAGCAGCAGCTCCAGTCTGTTCAGGTAGCTTTCAACCCCTGCGGAGGCACGCTGAGGATGAAGCCTAATATCTGCAGACATCTATGGCCACCGCCCAATCTGCTGTACGCTCCATTCATTTCACGCACTGCCAGAAGTGCTTTGTAATTATCCTGATATTGATGAAGGCTGATTCCAGCAGGTAATCGCTGGCAGTTCAGCTGTTTTTACGCATCTCAGCAAAATGTCTCTATCCATTACCAGTGGCAAATTAATTTCCACTCAATGACCATACTTGTTGATAATCTACGAATCGGCGCGCGCGCGCGTGTGTGAGTGTGTGTGTGTGTGTGTGTGCGTGCGTGTGTGTGTGTGTGTGTGTAAGAAGAGGGATAAGTAATTCCTGTCAGAGCTCTGTAGCATATAACTTGGTTTACCTCACACTAAGATCACTGTGGGTGTTAGCCTGACACTGCACAGTACACTCTGTGTTTTACTGTCTGTGTGTATTCACTGTTGGTTTGTGAATGTAGCCGTTTATGTTGTAGTGATGGCAGCAGCGGTGGAAATGTTAATTTTCTTTACAATAGTACAACTGCACAATTTAAACAGTATGTTATTATTAATAAGCAGGTACAGGGAAGATTAGCCTCAGAATGGAAATGGAAATTGATACAGGAACTGGAAATGGGAATAAGAAGAGCAGTGGGATTGGGAATATAAATAGGCATGGAGAAATTGGAATAAATTGGAATGATAATGGTATAAATGGAAAAAGGAGTAAACCAACTGGGAGGAAGGACAGAAAAGACAGGAATATGAATGGATTAGAGATAGGAAAATACACTCACTGGTCACTTTATTAGGTACACCTCGCTGGTACCCGTTTGGATTCTTCGTGGCACAGATTCAACAAGGTGCTGGAAACATTCCTCAGAGATTTTGGTCCATGTTGACATGACAGCATCACGCAGTTGCTGCAGATTTGTCGGCTGCACATCCGTGATGAGAATCTGCAGTTCCACCACATCCCAAAGATGCTCTACTGGACTGAGATCTGGTGACTGTGGAGGCCATTTGAGTACCTGGTGTATTGTTGTATCACGTATTGCTGAGATGGGCAACGATACACGAGGAGATGCACTGAGTATTGTTCCTCATCAGAAGATGGGCGGCAATACTCAGATAGTCTGTGATGTTTCAAATGATGCTCATCTGGTACTGGTGGTGTGTCAAAAATGATCCCCCACATTATCACACCACCAGAAAACACCAAATTCTGACCAATCTTCTATTGTCCATTTTTGCTGTAGCCTCAGTTTCCTGTTCTTATCTGGCGGCGACACCCTGCCGCTGTGGCCCACCTGCTTCAAGATTCAAATGTGTTGTGCAGTCAGAGATGCTCTTCTGCATATCTTGTTTGTAACGAGTGGTTATTTGAAATTTTAGGACTCGTCATTTCCTGCATCCTGGTTTTTGTGCACATAATTGTACGTTTTCTGCATCATGTATATACATTTATATCAATTAAAAAACACAAAATCAGGCACCAGTTGACAGTGCAGCACATACTGAAAAATACACAATGAGGGTCTCAGACCTTCAAAGAATTATTCTCAACTTTTCTCATCTCAGCTATCCCCGCTGAGCCCCTCTTCTGTCCGTTTCTGCTCGCTCGGTTCCGCACGTGAGAGCAGTCAGTTCGCTGCTCTGCCCGACGCTGAGCTTTCGTGTTTCGTTTGAGGAAGTAACGTGCTTCAGTGTGCACAAGTTCACACCACATTTATCAGCCGCTGGATTTAAGTGACTCACATGTGTTTGAGCGTGACTTCTGCTCATGTCAAAAAGTTTCTGCACATTCAACACGTGTCTGTGGTTGTTTTGGGGAATGATGTGCATCTCAGCTATGTGTCTGAGGTGTACTGAAAAAATGAAGATGCACAAGCAACATTTCCTTAAGATTTATTATCTAGCAACACCTCTGAATTTGAAAAATAGTGGCTTTTCTCGGGTTTCAGACTTTTTTTTTTTTAAGAGGAATGTCCTGATAGCTGACCTTCTCCTCCTTTTCTTTCTGGCTCCTCAGCATGCCAGAGGAGGAGAGGCTGTGCAGCTGCTCAATTAGAAGAAAAAAAAGAGCAGTTGCTCAAGAAAGAAGTGGCAAAAACTCTCTGTGTCCCCCTGAAATCTGCACTTTGAGTCATGTGACTGGAGAAAGAAGATTGTTGAATTAACATATATTTTTTTTATTAAATGTGAGGAACTGAACCACAACTCCTCTGCATGTCAGTTTTAGCGTTAAGGCACCAAGGTTATGCACGCTTTAGCCCAGGAGTGTCAAACAAGTGGGCCAAAGGGGCCGATGTGGCAGTAAAATAAACAGCTACTCCTGATGTGGTGACGCCTTACAGGAGTGCAGCTGCGGGGTAAGCTGGAGCTTCTTCTAGACTGTAAACAAGTCAAATGCTTCCAAAATTTGATGCCGATAAAAATTCACTGTCGACATGCAATGAGACGTGTTCTTGAGCGTGCACTTATGTTCAGGATGCCCGTGTCGTCTGTTTCTGTAAGTGGATGGCTAAGTGAAAGCTAAGGCTTTGCACAGTATCAGCAGAGCAGAATCAGTGGCTCCATCATACAGTGAGCTGGTGCCGGCGGTGCCTTGCAGAGAAAATTGTTTCTGCCAGTGAGGAAAAAAAAGCAAACTTTTTTTTTTTTTTTTTTTTTGCCATTTATAAGTCAAAATTTGGGGTTATTATCTCAAAATTTTTAACTTAATAACTCAAAATTTGAGTTATTAAGTTATTTTCTCAATTTTGGCTCATTTTCTCTGAAGCTTGGGTTAGCAAGTCAACATTTTGACTTATGGATGAGAAAAAAAAAATTCAGAAGCCCTGACTGAGCTGCATTCTACTACAAAATAAATTATCTGCCCATTTCCTCTTTTTGTCCATCGACAGCGCGTACACATTACAGCGTGTGCCGTGTCCCACTGCTTGTGCAGCACGGGATCAGCGTGTGCATTATAGGCTCAGTACATTAAGTGTAATATGTGTGATTCATGGTGTAAATGACCACTTAGACTTAAATACAGCCTGCTGTGATGTATTGTGGTGTACTGGAGATCCCCTCCACCACCAGCAGTAGGGGTAAATAAATACGCCTTAAAAGAGTAAATGAGCTTGAGCAAAGTGGCCCTTTGAGTCCCCGTGTTTGTGGAGCAGCCATAATGGATTCTTTAGAGCCGTGAACGGTTTATAGGCATGACAGCCATGTTTCGGCACGATGGGCTTATCCCTACGCAAGGCGCTAAGGATATTAGGGAATCAGCGTAAAGCAGCATGGAAATGATGACTGGAGCAAAGCCTCAACTCGCTGGTATTATAAGCCCTCGATTCTCCGGCACTCCATCCTTGGGAAAGAGGGGGGAAGGAGCGGACTTGGCAAAGCTCCACAGTGTGATATCCTCCATTATTTCTTGCTCCATCGCTGTTTTAGCTCCACAATTAAAAGGATGTCACTCAATCTGGGGGATCGGGCAAATTGAGAGGAGGTCAATGTCGCCTATTGTGGTGTTTCCTTTTCAAGACGGTGCTGGAATCCCTGTTGTCCATATGGAAGCGCTGGATGAGAGCCAGCCCTCTAATGCCTTGGCACCGAGCTGCAGCCTCGTATGAAGCATCAGTGGCGCATGCCACGCATGAAAACAGACACCCATAAGGTTCCCCAAATTAAATCCTTCTACTGTAGTTTCAGGGCAAAATTTTTTCACAGCAACTGTTAATATTTGCTTTTTATTAACAAAACGGATACAGTCTCCAGATTTCAGCGTGCTGCACGGTTTACCTGAGTCCACTGTGAGCTCACCAAACGAATATCTCCACCCAATCCACCCACGGTGGCTCGCTTGTCAAAGGCAGGCCACAGCAGAAGGATGATTAATGTCCCACCTCTCACGCCCCACTGTGAATTAGAGACCACAGGTCGAAACTATTTTTCTTGGTGAGCAGGAGCATGCTCGTGGCGAAAAAATGGGGCAAACACTGTTTATCATCTGCCTGACGACAGCCCTCCTCCGGGCAAATTAACCATGCGGCCATATCGACTGGCACGAGCCGGGAGTCGGTGCCCCTTCACTTTGATTAATCTCCCCGTGTTCCTGTTCCAACTCTATCAAAGTAATCTAAGTGAAGACACACAGCATTGATCTGTAAACACAGCATAGTACTGTACTGAAAACACACACACACACACACACACACACAGAGGAAAGGGGATCAAAATGACTGCAGGTGTGATTAAAGGAAGGATTTTGTCTTATTTTGAATAAATATATGAGATTATGAAGTGTTATCACACATAAAGGTGTGACCAGCGTCTGAGGTAAGTTTTTCTACTTATGAGTAAAAGTCCAATTACTGTGAAACCGATACCTGCCTCCCAAACATACAGTTTTCATGAGCTAAGACTTCAGCTTTTATTGTATCGAATGAGCTCTTCCTCGTTGGGATTTTCTTTGGACGACAGCAAATGGGCTTATTTATCTGAAATAAAGTAAAGAATGTAGTCAAAAAGGATTGTTTTTTCCATGGCTTGTAATTTATATTTGTGGGTCTTGCAGCAAGAGCCTCATACAGAACAGAGCAGGCATCACTGACAGCAGGTATCTCATTGATGAAGTCAAAATTGCCATGAAGAGGAGCCGGGTCGAGGCGGGTTGCAAAGCAGTTTGCAGAGGCATCTTATAGGATGTGGACTGGCACTGAAATCACCTGCCGTGCCAGATGAGCTGCGAGACTGCGAGAGACAGCCTCTTCTCTCTAAAAAAGAACACGGCAGCACGGCTTAGGTTCGCAAAGCTGCAGCTGAACAAACCGCAAGACCTCTGCAACAATGTTCTTTGGACAGAGGAGACCAAAGAGGAGATGCTCGGACATAATGCACAGCAGCACGTTTGGAGAAAACCAAGATCAGCATATCAGCACAAACACCTCATATCAACTATCTGCACAGTGGTGGATGATTTGGGCTTGTTTTGCAGCCACGGGACCTGGGCACCTTGCAGTCACTGAGTCGACCGTGAACTCCTCTGTGTACTAAAGTATTCTAGAGCTAAAGCTTGGCTCAAATTGGTTCCTGCAACAGGACAATGATCCCAACCACAGCAGCAAATCAACAGCAGAGTGGCTGAAAAAGAAAAGAGACTGCTTTTGCTTTTTTCCCCCCACAGGTCTGTGCATGGAAGAGCAAACTCGGTAAAGAACTGGACATAAAGTGCAATAATTTAAAAGAAAACTGACAAAATAAAACAAACTTTCATGTGAAGTCTAAACAGGCTGGTCAGGCAAAACGGGGCCTGTTGACGTGCTGCTGAGCCAGGCAGTCGACCACCTGCCGCTCAGCACTCGCAACAGAAAATCTGCAGCTGAACACATGCTGCTATTTGTGGTGCACATGAAAACCATCAGTCAGCGCTCCCTGGAGGAAAGTTTATTTTCATCTCGATCTATAAAGTTTGTCCACAAACTTGTGAGTCAGGAATCCACACAAAATGTTGTGTTAATCCATCTCTGCTCCGACTGCACCGCATATGCAAAACAATCTGCTTTACGTGTAGCCATGCCAGCGTGTTTGGCAGGCTCTGACTGAGCTTTTTTTTTTTTTTTTTATATTGTGTTATTTCTGATAACTCGTGCGGATCTGCCGCTTTAAATCCTGTGGCGTGACATCTACAGCGAAGCACTCCGTTTGGCAGATGGCGCTCACATGGAGTTAAACCGGACGGGGCATGGGAACGAGCGCGACATCGCCGGCCCTCCGGGGGTCACGGAGATCATCCAGTGCACGTGTGACCTGTAGGCAAAAGCAAAGCGGGCGCCAGATATGTGGGGTCAGAGTCTGAACCATTAAGTCCAAAACACAAACAAATTTTTCAGTGTCCAAAAGAGATGAAACCAAGTTTGTCATCTTTTAATCCGTACACAAATAAGTTTCTCTTTAAGGTTATGTCAGTGGCTGCTGTTAATTTATAACCTAAAATTGTGCCATCCTGCTGCAGATTCTAGCCGCGCCATGTGGCCGGCATGCTTTGAATCCTCTCCCTGATCACACTGCACAACACGAGCTTTCAGCGAGCTGTGACTTATGGGACGCGATGCAGACTGCTGCCTAGAAAGTGGCGTAATAGAAGCTGCCTTTTTTTAATTGTTTTAAAATGTTTTGCTCTTGCTGGAATGTACCCCCCCCCTTTTTTTTCTTCTTCTTCTTTTTTTTAAATCGCCTCATTTGTCATTTCGGGGCAGATTATGCAGCTCTGTGGTTTTGCTGTCATGCAGCTTGGATTATCCTGTTCATGCTCTTCTTTTGCTTTTTGTGTTGATCTGAAAACAAAAAAAAAAGCTTTTCTGTTTTTACTTCACCAGCACACATGTCGAGATTTATTTGGTACAAAAACAAAGTGTGCGGTAAGAAGACGGTACCATGGTTTCACGGACACAAACAAGGCCTTTAAAGTAAAGTTTTAGCTTAATTAATGAGCACATTGTAAAGACATTTGCCAGGAGATGTAATTTTACACACGAGGAGAACAGTTTGTGAGGAGCGTTTTTGTTTGTTTTTACCAGATATTGACTTCATATTCTTATTAATGAAATAAAGCCTTTAAATAGGGGTGTGGCCATGGAAACACCATATAAAACAGGGAAATAGTTTATATGTACACACAGTTAAATTTGGGCTGCTACCAACATAAACTTTGAACAATCATAACATGAACTAATAAGTAATAGAAAGGGTGTTTCTAAGAAGTGGTGCCCACATTCCCAGGAAGTACACTGAATGAACCAACCTAAAAGAGTCACACCTACAAGGTTGAGTTGATGGGCAATACTGGAGCTTTTCTCTGTATTTAATCTGTATTTTCTCTGTAATTACATTCACGCCTATGTGTAACTTGCTCTATCTTACTGTGTTTTCACTGAAAAAGCTGTCATGAACCGGCTCAAAGTTCAGGCAGAACTGGGAGACCACACGGATGATGGAGTTTAAAAGAACCAAGCTGAACATGAACACACAGTTGCTGAATCTTTGCGAGAAAGAAGCCGCATGCTTGCCTGCTGGAGAGAAGACCCTTTTTAAACTGGCAACAGGCGTTTCCTCTTAGGACCCGCCTCTCATATGCTACCTGTTTCCTACACAACCCAGAAAGAGGGAGGAGCAAGCAGACAGAGTGGGAGGGGTCATCACATGAGTACTTGAGAATTAGGGAAGCTTTACCAATCGATGATGAATATTTCACCAGTTTTATCATTAAGTTCTTTGATTTTTGGTGTCAGTGCTCTTTCTTTAGGTACAACAACCTCATTAACTGTGTCTTTATCTCCAAGAAACTCATTTAGAGGGGACCTCTGATTATGTGCTATGAAAACATATTTGGGAAAAAGTTTATGCAAACCCTGTGTGAAAAAGTAATTGCCCTCCTTGTTAAATGATGAATTTACTGTGATTAACCACATTTTTTTGGAAAGTTCAATGTCACACAGGCCTGATTAGTGGCAGACCTGCTGAATCACTTAAATAGAAGCTGTCTGACAAAGTGAAGCAGGCTAAAAGATCTCAAAAAGCATCGTGTCACAATCTAAAGAAACCTCTGAGAAACAAAGTCACTGACATCTATCAGTCTGGAAATGGTTACAAAGCCATTTCTAAGGCTTTGGGGCTCCAGTGAACCACGGTGAGAGCCGTTATCCACACATGGAGAAAACTTGGAACAGTGGTGAACCTTCCCAGGAGTGTCCGACCTACCAAAATTACTCCAAGAGCTCATCAACAATTCATCCAGGAGGTCACAGAAGAACCCAGAACAACATCTAAAGAACTGAAGGCCTCACTTGCCTCACTTAAGGTCAGAGTTCATGATTCAACAATAAGAAGAAGACTGGACAAAAATGGCATCCATGGGAGAGTTCAAGGAGAAAACCACTGCTGACCAACAAAGAACACAAAAGCTCGTCTCACAACTTTCAATTCCACTATTCTCTTTGCAGAAATTATTTTATTTTATGCCTCACTGATGCAATCAACATGTTAACAATGTTATTTTATAGGATGTGTATAATCCCTGATTTTTTGAGGGATATTTCTTTAATTTTTTCTGTATCTAAAATTGCAAACTGTAAAGACACCAGTAATAAAACAGGCTTAGACTTCTAATAAAAGGAAAATAAAGTTTGCCTAAAGCAGATAGAGTGAGGAAGGAGGTGGTGCAATCACGGGCAGTGGTCACGTGTTTAAACCAGAAGAAAAGGCTTCAAAATAGCAGAGATTAGTGAAGAATTAGTTATTAGTGTTTTATGTCCGCTGAGACATTCGTTAGAATTTGTATTATTTTATTTTATTTTATTTTTACAGCGTAACGCGTGTATCTCTGACGTAGACAACTTCCGCCTCGGACGTCACCGCTGTCAGCAAAGATGGCGGCGTCCTGTGTGCGAACCGTGGGCTCGTTTCTGGGAAAATGTGCGAAATGCAGTTCGAGTATAAACACAGTCACCACGCAGGTGAGCCTGCAGGTAGAAATAACGTAGCGTGTGATACATTAACCTGTCGCTTCACCTTTTAATGCACGTGAGAATGTTTAAGTGACAGCTAAATCACTGTCGTCCTTGAGTTAGCTGCTCCTAGCAGAGCCTGTTAACCAAACTCTACTGACGGATATTTAAATTAAGGAACTGTCACCTCGCCTTTAGTTTCATGGTGGTGTCACAGCCTTCGATGTGTTTCGCTTTAGTTTATTGAACCCCTAACTGTAATTCGGCTGTTCTTTAATGCTGCTCCGGATATTTATCTGACAGTAATAGCTCCTTTAACCTGTCTTCAGGTGCTGCTGAGCAGGCAGGTATGTGTAAGCTCTGCCCTCCGCAGGAAGAACCTGGCGGCCACAGGACCGGAGAAGTTCACCCTGGAGTACATCCAGAAACAGGTGGAGGAGTTTGAAATCGGGAAACGCCACCTGGCCAACATGATGGGAGAAGATCCCGAGAACTTCACCCAGGAGGACATCGATGTAAGTGAGCTTTAAGTAGAGAAGCTGCCTGACATCTGAACCCAAACTGGGAGCTGCTTTCACAGGAGAAACTCAAGTAAGCCAGGGATATTGTGGTACTATGAGATCTTTGAGACGAAGGGAACCTTTTAATTCGGGGACTTATTAGGAGAAGCTAACCTGGTCAAAATATGATCCTTTAGTGTCTGTCAGCACTCGCATGGACTAGTTTTCAGCATCACACTGAGACAGGATGCTCCAAACCTTGATAGCAGTGTTCAGGCTTTCCTAGAGACATGTTTTATGTGGGAGTTAAAGGATCAAAAGGAGGGAGAGGCTGGGATTTCCTTGCTTAAACTGGGCCTTTGATGAGCGGCTATGCACTGGTTCAAATGTAGTTAAAGCAAAGACTCTGTGTTACCAAACTGAACAGATGCCTGTGCATTTTCCTGTGATTCTTGGCAACTTTAAGATTTAAACTCTTCATATCACAGTTCTGGGGATTTTCAGCACTTCTTTTGTGGGTGCTAAGTACTTGACCCAATGAGTTTTGCAGAGGCATCTGTGGTTGCACGATTTGCCTCATCGTGACCCATTCTTTCACAAGTGTTTGTAGAAGCATTCTGCATGCCATAGGTGCTTGGTTTATACACCTGTGGCCATGGAAGTGATTGGAACGCCTGAATTCAGTGATTTGGGTGGGTGAGTGAATACTTTTGGCAAAACAGTGTATGTTGCAGCAGTATTTGAGTAGTATCTGCGTGAACACCAGCCGCTTCTTCAGGGAGGGTCTCATCGCTCAGACCTTTCCCTTTTGTGTGGCTGCTGGCAGTGATCGCACTGGAACTGCACAGCAGAATGATGACCACTGTTGCCAGCTGCCATCCAAGACGAAGCCTACCTGCAGTATAAGAGATTCACTGCAGAGGCAGCTGATTATATTAATGTTTTTTGTTTTTTTTCACAAAGAGGAGAAGCTCCCAAGTTATTTCCATGAACGGTACAAAAGATGGACGCAGCTTTAAGTGCCTTAAATCTACCTTTTTTGTGATGGCCACCAAGATTTCTGGTCATCTATAAGTCTGTGGAAAAACAGGCCTCTGTAAACACTTTCCTGATGAGTTTACGGGCTCAGCCCCTTGTTTCAGGTCATATTGAATAAAACAAACATTGAGTCTGTTTTGTAAATTTTGGTGTCGGAAAGGAGGATTACCAAGGATATGGTCATTGGCGAACAACTGGTGATTGACAAGTTGTTAGCCAATGATCGTGCCGTTTCTCAGTCAGATCCACCCCTCACTCACACCAGCTACATAACAGACTTCACTAAACAGTGGGTGACGTAACAGTGGCTGTGCCCACCCGTTATCCTGTATGTGTTTCATAGTTTATAGTGAAGGCAGCCATTGCATCATCCACCCTGCAGCCAGATTTGCTCCTCTGGTGCAAGCATGCCTATGTTGTCGAGCTGACAGTACTCTGGGAGGATGCCATCAGTGAAGCTGCGGTACTCCAACCTGGCAGCAGCAGCAAAGGCCGGTTTACCGGTTGAGGCCTTCCCCAATCTGCCATCGCATTCAGTATATTAATTTAAAATGCAAAGTCTGTTTTTCTTTTGTTTTTTTTCCTTCCCAGGCATTAAAATGTCAATCCCAAATACTCACAAATGCTTTAAATGCAGATTAATCCGCCACTAAAAATAGTCCCAAACAAATGAGCTCTTTTACTCCTGTTTGAGTGTGTTTCCTAAAAGAAAATATGGTGTTGAGCTTTTTAAGGACAGAGTCTCTGAAATGTTGAGTCTGTGCACCAGTGTAGCTGTCCTGGTTGAACAGGTGATCCAAGGTGAGATTCCTTAATGCAGCATTGTAGGTTTGAATCCAGGGTAGGCCGTTTTTGCATGTCTTCCCTGTCTACTCTACACCATGCTCTCTAATAAGGGCAAAGAGAAATGTTGAGTTTCTGTGGTCCCGTAATGATGCTGAGTTGGATCTGTAGCTGTTATCTTGTATTGGCGGCACGCCAACGTGTGACATCTCCTGAGCCATTGCTGCTGTTGTTGCAGGCAGAAGTTTGTTTCATGTTTGGCTGATCCGTTTAAAGCCTCCCCTCTTTGTCAGCATCATTAGCATCGGCTGGCTCCACATGCAGCAGGCAGGTGGGGCCGCGTCTGTCTAATCCACTGCATCATTGATATTAGCGACGCCCTTAAACACACGCCCGAAACTTGGCAATAATTTAGCCCTCGCTTCTCCAACCATTTAGCTCAATTTCCCACTCATCCCTCGCCCGGTCCCCAGTGTCCCTCACAAATAATGAAGAGAGCTGTTTGCGCCAGGCTGTGAAAGCCGAAGCGACGGCTAGCAGCCCAAACTTGGATGTGTGGAGGGAAAGGGGAAAATTTGGGAGGACTGGAGAGGTGCAAAAGTGGGGCACCTGAGAAATCCCTGCGCACTGGTTTGGAGTCCAGACTCTTCAGGTGTGACGGTGATAAAGACCCGGGGAAAATCAAAAGGATGTTTACAGCCAGGAGGAGGAATTAACACAGCTCACAGACCCACAAAGACCCAAAAATTCTCTTCTGACTGTTAAAAGCAAAACTCTGAAATATCTGGACTTCTAGTACCCCACAAGATATTAAAAATATTTCTTTTTCTCTTTTTTCTGGGACTGAGGTCAAAGTTAAACACGTTACCTGCCAATAAAATGCTGAAAAAGTTATTTGTAAGACTAATAATGAATAAATTAACTATTTCTGTGCATCTTTTATGGTGTTAAGCCCTAAATTTATCAGGTTAAAGAAGACAAAATCAGATTTCTGTGTTTCTTAAAAAGTAGGATTTTCTTAAAGGTTATAAAAGGTAGTACAAAGAAATTTGGTACCTCCAAGATAAAGACAGTAGTTTTGTTTCTGGAGTTTTGTAAAGGGCAGTGACATCTAAATGAGGAGAAAACTGCTGAACTAGCTGTTCTAATTATTTAACCTGCTGTGTTTTTATTTATCAGTTGATTTTTTTTTAATCTATTAACTCAAAGTTTTTGTGTTTTTTTTTGTCTTCGAGCAGGACTTAAAACTTTGAGCAAATCTTCACTTCTCAGAAGCTCGAAGTTGATGATATTCAGGTTTTTTCCCACGCTGTCCTTCTTTGAGAAAATAGCCAAATTCCTCTTTTTTAAGACCATTTATCAAATAAAAATGTCTATTATGCACAGCTGAATGAAACCTCAATCACCAAAGGCAGTTTTATTACAGATACGATACACTGCTGGTGATTTTCCTTTGGTTAGAACCAAGCGGTAACCTCCGAGGCAACATAAAAGTGCCAGAAACTGCAGTTCCTCTAATGCCCACTTGAGGCCGCCTCCAAAAGCGAGTCAATCCCCATCGACTCCCATGTTAAAATGTCCAACTTTGCTGCAGAAATAGGCGTGTTTACAACTTGTTTTAAAAAGCAGTTTTGGTCTGTGTATCTAGTTTCTCCCTTCAACAACCTCAGGCTTAATCAGCAACTGTATTAGTGTGAATTGTTCTTGTAACTCATACATATGAATACAGGTAAAGTTGAATACAGGTATGGCCATTTTGACAGATGTGCCAACGCAAGGAGCTGCCAGGCCTCACGTTTTCTGGTTTGTCACTGAACTAGATCTCCACACGGTGTTTGTGCCTTTTGTATTTTTAATGGTTTATCTGACTAATATTCTGGCTTGCCATGTGGTACCATCCAGAAAGTTTGTGCTTCAGTTTTGGTCAGAGAAATTGTAGCGTTTTCTTAGTCTTCTTCGGTATGAACACACTTTTTGACTATAAATTGTATGTAAACTGGTTGTGCAGCTATTCATAATCTTGAAATGCATATTTTGCTTATTTTTAACTGATTCTTGGTAGAGTGTAACTCACTGCTGTAGCCCAAAGGTGGCAGTAATGCACCTACACGTGCTTCCCGGTCACTAATGAACACCGTGCAAACTCCACCAGGTAAAGCTAGCAGTCACAGGCCTGCTACAGTTGCGCACAGTCTTTTAGGAGCAGTGTAGGGGTGGGTGGGAGCCTTCAAAGAAGAGTCAAAGAGCTCCCTGTGCTTGAAACGCCCACCTCTGTGTCTTTGTGTTGCACCCTTACAGTTTAGCTAACCAAGCTGATTCCTCTTCTGAATATGGTCACTCCTGGCTCCCAGAAACATCCAACACTGGTGACATCATGCAGTCCATCTTTTGTGTACAGTCTGTGGTTCAAACACGGATGTTCTGAGACTAAAGAGGTCTAAAACAAAGAGAAAGGGGCACATCTTCACTTTTCTGAAGCTGCAACTTGCAAATGTTCTTATTTAACAAAAGTGTTTAAAATACATAAATCTGACTGCAGCTGTGACTAAAGTCTCTGTCCTCTAAGCAGGAAAAACCCTGTAAGTGTTTCAGCACTGTTAGAAATTTGGAAGTTTTGAATTTTTGCCTCGTGGTTTTATAGGTTTAAAATAACTTGACTCAGATTCACTGTTGTCTCCTGTCCTGTTGTAGCTTCTTATTTCGCTGTGAAATTTGTAAAAAAAAATCTTTGTGCACCGTGGCACTGTTAGGCTGCCTTTTCCCCTCCGTCACTCCATCTTTTCCCCTCGGGGATCTCCTCCATATTCTGTCAGCTCTCCGGGGATGCACAGGTGCGTCTTCATCTGTTCCCCGTCTTTCCCTTTTTCCTCCTTTCTTTTTTCTTACCCTTTAACTTTTCCTCAGTTGTCTTCCTCTTCCTGCCTCTCACACCCTTCACGCAGACATTTCCCTCGACCGGCCCCCTTTTTCTTCCTGCTTTCCGTCGTTTTGACAACCTTAAAGGCAGCAACCTGCTCCCTCCCCGCAGCACCTGCTGCCTCACTAATTGAACCGACAGAGAGAGCAGGAGAGGAGGAAGAGGAGCGGAGAGATGGTGGGATGAAGAGGGAGAGAGATGAGCAGGCTGTCTTGATGAGGATGGCGGGCCTTTCTTCCCTCACACACACATTTCCAGTGCCATCTGTAGCCCTGCTAATAACACCAACACACACACACACACACAGAGCAGAGGATGAACTCGGAGTGAACTGTTAGACGTCCACAGTGTCCTCTGCTCGCTGTCAAGAAAGCCTGGAACTTGTGCCTTTTTCTGCTTGTTTTCTCCTCTAACTCCACACACACACACACACACACACACACACACACACACACACACACACACACAGAGAGAGAGATCTTGCTCGCCTTTCCTTGAACCCGCAAGCAGCTTGCGCCTCTGTCACTTTGTTGGTGTGACCTCTGTTGTGCGGACATGTCAGCGTTGTCATAATCTGCCATCATCTCTCAAACTGCCGTCTTTATTTATTTATTAATATCATTCCCCTCTCTCCCCCTCCCCCCCCCCACAGAAAAGCATCGCCTACCTCTTCCCGTCCGGCCTGTTTGAGAAGAGAGCTCGACCCCTCATGAAGGTAAGACTCCACGACTCAGTCTCAGATGATTGACTTCTATTACAATCTTCCATTAAACATCAACAAACATTTAAAAAGGTCACGAGCCAAAAACACTGGCAGCTGCTGTCCTAACAAACACTCTCGACCCCGCCCGATCTACCAACATGGAGATGGACCCACCACCATGGGACCGCCCCACATGTATTTATTTCAGGGCAGATTTTTAGGAAGAAGTACTCACTGTGTAAATGGGCTGGTTCTTTAATAGCACTTTTCTGCTCCACTTGAGCACTCAAAGTGCTTTATACAACACGCCTCATTCACCCATTCACACCAGAACTTTTTTCCTACACCTGAGTGCTTTCTGTCTGGAGCAGCCAGGGATCGAACCGCCAACCTTCCGGTTAGCAGACGACCTGCTCTACCTCCCGTGTTAAGTACTATGGAAAACCGTCTGCAGCCTGGTCACTACACGTTTATAAAACCTTGGGTGTAAAAACAGCAGTCGGTGCAGACGAATGTCTCTAATCTTGGTCACACTAGAGTGAAAATAGTCTGACGACCTCTCTGTGCAACTACAGAAAAATCAGCGTTTGCAGGGTGATGGCGTTGAATTGTCACATTCGGCGACTGACTTTGACTGTCAGTCGCATGGCGTTGACACAGGTTGCCCGCTGGGAGGCGATCTGTCACCAAAGAAAAGAGTTGTGGTGCGGTTCGTGCTGCCTGCAGTCATTTTCAGACAGATCGGCGAAGGTTTGCCGTCTAATTTATAAACAGATTTGCCGGCACGTTGCATTCATCGAGACGTGCCTGGTTTAGAGTTCTGCGGTGAAGCTTTGCAGAGGCTACGACATAAACCACGACCACTGCTGCTGCCAGCATTCATGCCTGTGCACGCTGCATTGTGTGGTAATTATCACTAATACATATTTGTCCCTCAAGCTTTTACCTCACATCCATTCCAGCAGTTTTGCAGTTCAGGAATTTGCTGACATCTGTGAGTCCACAGGCTGATGCCAGATCAGTTGTTTACCTGCGTTCCTGAACAGGAAAATTAGTTTTAGTGGTTGAATGTTGTGCTTCTCAGAGAAGTTCAGTATGCCAGCTCAAACTGAAAAATGCTAATGCTAAAATAGAAAAGTGCTCTTTGGACGTGCATGTCAGGGTTCACGTGTTCACTGAAGTTGGTTAATCTAAGTCATGTTTTCAGTTTATACTTTTCTGTTTGATATGTTAAACGTCAGCCTCTGATTTGCTGTTTGATGTGAGAGGTTCAGTTTTAAAACAAATCTGTTTTTGTTTGCAGCACCCTGATGAAATATTTCCCAAGCAGAGAGGTATGTAAAATGAGCTTCTGGTTTCATTTTTTTTAACTCAGTGTTTCCAGAGCTGATTTGCTTTCCTCTCCATAAAGCTGTCCAGTGGGGAGCAGACAGGCGGCCCTTCCACTTCCTGTTTTACACCGGCAAACAGTCCTACTACTCCCTCATGCATGTGAGTACAGCTGTACAGCTGCAGCAGTGAGCAGTGCTGTCAGGTAAACCTTCATCCCGCTCAAATCCCCAGCTCTTCCTCACCTGCTCCTTCCCCTGCCTCCTGCACCCTCGGGTCATATCCTATTCAGACAGAGTGAGTTGAAAGAAGACGGCGCCGTCCCCGAGGAGCGGCGGAGTCAGATCCTCTTTTCCACACAGCGGGGTGAGGGAGAGGTGGGAGATTAGAGGGAGGTGAGACGAGCAGGAGGTCAGAGGTAGTCCAGCTTAACGTGCGGATCTCGGGGGAGAACCTGCTGCAGAGACGGAGGCTTATTTTCACCTGCTCCGCCCTTCCTTCATCTATCACACAGAAGGTTTATCTGTATAACATGAAATTGCAAAACATATTACCATCACTTTTTATTTATGTTTTTGCTTTGGCACAGACCCCAACCTGCTTCCTGTGCCCCCAGTTCAAGATCTCAGTTCTGTGGGAGCTAAACCGCCTCCTACAGGACCTCCTGCTGTTCTTGCAGCTGAAGATGTTTTTTTAATGACTCTGCATCAATGTTTTTTGTCATCAGTTGGCATGCATGCTTTTGTAGCATGGTGTCGCAATCTGGCCATGGCGAAAAGGGTGGAGACTGTTTTGGCTGAAAGTAGTTATTAAGCAAACTTAGAGCTAATAAGGTGTTGATATCAGTAAGGTCATGGGTGTAGGGTGTGTATGAGTGTGGAGGTGTTGTAACTGCAGAAAACAACATAAAGGAAGTTGCCACGTGGCACGGTGGTAACATGTCTGGTTTCTTCAGACTTCAATCATCCAATCCAATAAACGTATTGTAACCCACATACTCAGCTCTGCTGCTCGACCCACAAATGCATTTTCCTTATAAATGTGGCTCCATTTAAGGCGGTTTTCCCCTCTCTTTGATTCTTTTCTGCCAAATAAAAAGCACCTAGCAAATGAACTTGTGGCCATTCCTGCTGCAGAGCTGAGCTCCTGCTCGCGTCGCTCTCATGCGGAGGCCGCGCTCTGCGTGAGGAAAGAAAAGTCAGAGAGCTTTTGTTGTGCCTAACTTTCTCTCTCGGTGATTATTTTACATTTAAATACAGCCGAAATCACAGCACAGACAGACATTATCTTTAATTCAAGTCTGTGGTGATTTCCTTACACGATGCCGCAGTTATGTAATCAGAC
Source organism: Cichlasoma orientale (assembly GCA_034780415.1). Classification (NCBI taxonomy): domain Eukaryota; kingdom Metazoa; phylum Chordata; class Actinopteri; order Cichliformes; family Cichlidae; genus Cichlasoma; species Cichlasoma orientale. The sequence goes on along the minus strand of JAVDPK010002910.1, from coordinate 119,849 downwards.
ACAAGCCCACCCGCAGAGGTTTATTGTTTAAGGTAATTACAGACTCTATTTTCTCCGTGCGGAGATGTTTATCATTTCACTTCTGCGACTTGACGTCGTGCTCGAGTTCACCTCGTCGTTGCAAACTTGGCAAATTTGTCACCGGGTTTTTGCAACTTTTCATATCTTTTTAGCAACTTTCCTTTGAATAAGCGCATAGGTGCCAGTTCAGCAGCAGCAGCACCGAGTCTCCGATCCCGAGCGCCCCAGTGTTGTCGTTCAGACCCTTGATCTTAAAGCTTTTGGCACTATTTAGCACTTACATATATACTGATAGTCTTCCTCCTCGTCCTCTTGTGTGTCTGTATAAATGAGATGGTGGTTCGGGATTGGCTTAACCTTCCCAGGCCTACAGAAACGCTTAATAAACACACCAAACAGGACTTAATTTATTCATTTAACAAGAGAAACTTTCTCTATCGCAGCCATGATGTTTAAATTTCAAAGCTACTTTCGGCCGCCCCACATCGGCTCCACATGTTTGAGACAAAGATACAAACATGGTTTTAAAACTGTTTGAGGAGGAGTAAATGGCGTGTGTGTGTGTGTGTGTGTGGGGGGGTGTTCTGTGTCCAGGTTTGGAATCCCATTCGAGGTGCGGCACGTCTGGTTGTCAGGCTTTGTCCCGCCACGGGGAGGAACTCCTCCTCGGGGATTTGGAGGGAAGCGGGGCGGGGCGATGAGGGGAGGGATGAAGAGGTAGATGAGGGGGAGATGAGTCCCTCCAGGGAGGGCTGGGGAGCAACCACACCATTCACACTTCTCCTTCTGTCGGTTTGTATCTGCAACACAGTGAAGGAGAGAGAGGGGGATGGATATAATGTGAATATTGGTCGTCCCCCCAACACACACACACACAGCATTGTGCCCTGCAGCTGTAATCTGCACCCCCTGCTGTGGGTTTAAATAGGTATGTCAGACATGTCTGAGAGCTCGAGCTGCCTGTCTGCATGATCGCAGTCACTCCTCGTCTTCCTCCTCTCCTTTTCTTCCTGTCCTTCCCGTCCCGTGCCCTTTCCAAGATTTTTTTTTTTCCTTTTGTGTTTCTTACTCACCGTCTTTCTGTCTCACGAGGCCCGGGAGTGTCGCCAGGAGGGGGCAGTGGCGTGTAAAGCAGAGCCTTCCTGCTCGGCCGCTCTCCTCTCAGCGCGTCCATCCTGCCCGCTGCTCCACTGAACCCTTTATGGCCACAACTCCAGGGATCCCAAAACCACCCATTTTCCTCTTCCACATGGAACCGGATGAATACTTGGTGTTAATGCGTCACCGTAGGCCTCGTCCCTGTAGCCAGGGCTCCGAACGTGCATTTAAAGAGCGTTTATTGACCAGAAAGAGTGGCGCTCTAGCTGTCTGTCTCTGTAACATCCTCCACTTAAATGTATCCAGATACCGGGCCTCTCCTTTCATCCCGCCAATCCATGCGAATTATTCCTCGCCATTGTAGCAGCCGGTGTTTGCACACGTGTAACTCAAGCCGCCCTCTCCTCCCACCTTCTTTTTTTCCTGATTTTTCTATTACACTATTTTTTTTTTTTTTTTTGCAAATTGGTTTTTGCTTGATGTTTGCTTTATTTTTCCTCTCCTCCTCCTCCTCCTCCTCCTCCTCCTCCTCCTGTACCCCTCCGTCGCTGGTCAGAGTGGCAGCGGATTAGGCACACTCTATCAAGAAGGAATTAAACAAACATCTGGTGAATAATTGACGGGGAAATGAGTTCTCACCCAGGCGCTGGGTGGCTAAGGTGGGGGTGTCTGCCTCGGGGACGTGACCAGCATGCCCACCCTCTCCTGCTCCCCCCCCCCACACCCTTCAATCCCTGGCGTCTGTCTTTCTGTCTGTCCATCGCCATGACACACTCCCCTCAGGTTGATGCAGCGATGAGTGAAAGTGTCCTGTCATATATTTATTTTTTTGCTCCAGGAGGTTTCCTTCCAGCTTTACTTGAACCGTGTACGGTACAGAATCCCACAGGATACGTGAACGAACGACTTCACAGCCGGCTGAAGCTAAACTGAAGACAGAAATTGAAAAGCTCGAGTGGTTTTTGCTCCGCGTGCAGTTTGTGAAGTGTTGCAAAAAAAGAAAAATAATAAGCACAACCAACATCGAGCATCTTTTTAGAGCAACATCTTGAACCTTTATGGCCTTCAACAAAATCCTTAACAACTGACATTACACTGACCAGCCACTTTATTAGGTACACCTTAATACTATTGGGTTGGACCCCTTTTGCCTTCAGAGCTGCTTTTATTCTGCGTGGTTCAGATTCAACATTCAGATTCAGTTATGACCTCAGTAAATGCTTTCCTGGTGAATTTATCTCAGTCGCTGGTTTCAAGACTCATTTAACGCAATATGATGTTTATTTTGAAAACGATGGTCCTCAGAGGACGAAGCGGAGTGTAGGTCCAGTTAACCAAGATGGTGGCGCCAAAATGCTGACCTCAGGGCTTATCAAACCGATGGGTGACGCCGAGGTAGCTAGATCCATCTTTTATAAACAGCCTGGGGGTTCAGTGCAGGAATCATCAGTAACCGTGAACACAACATTCAAACTTGGTCTCTCATGTTTAGTTCAGTGAGTGAGACTGTGTCAAAGAAAAGAGCAGCAACACACACACACACAGACACACACACACCTCCACGCTGCTCTGACAGAAAGTGCAGCATTTCTAAAGTTTGTGTGGATGCAGCCAAACAGTAAAGTTTGTCCTGTCCTCTGCGAGTTAGACGAGTATTTACTGACATCCTGCGCTCACTTTCCTAATCCTTCTGGCTCTTCAGACTTTAACACGAGGCCTAAAAACAGCTGTGTGACTGGAGGAGAAAAGGGTTCCTGGGAGTGAAAGTTCTGGGTTCTCTTCGCCTCGTTAAAGAAGATCAGAACAGCAGAGCTGATCGATTCATTTACTCCTAAAGCAGAAGAAGGTGCTTGGAGGCAGATCACTCCGTTTCCATCACTCATCAGCTGTTCAGACTATAAAATGGATCGCATTAAGAAGCATTTCAGAACTCTATATGCTGTGCTCATTGAGTTTCTGGTCTACTAGAAAACAGATCCATTACCATACCCCAGTGCTAATGCAGGCCGAATCTGACTGCGTCATGCTCACCTTCAAATCCTGTCCCCTGTCTCGATTTGTCTTCTATTAGTTCGCGTTTCTTTTTGCAGTTTAAACAAATGACTCTGAATGCTTTCACCGTTTTAGGAGCTGTACGGTAAAATCCTGAGCATAGAGAAGCACCAAGATCGTCTGAGGGCCAAAGGACTCTTCTCCCAGGATGCCAAGCTGATGTAAGCAGAGGGAGAGTGCAAAAAAAAAAAATCTTTCAAGTTGTTTTGATTGTTTATTTTATAGCTTTTCCTGTTCCCATCAGCTCTCTTGGCGCGAGCAGGTGGCTGACAAAGGACGAGCTGGAGCTGTTACTAGTGGAGACCATCTCTGCTCATGATGTAGGTTTCATTGATCCTCCTCTTCCCCACCCTGCACCTCTTCTGCAGCCAGGAGTTTGATTTGAGCAGAACGTGACACGTGTGTGCGTTTGTCTTCAGTACGACCGTTTCATCAAAGTGATGGAGCGCATGCTCGCCATGCCGTGCAGCAACACGGAGGAGGGGTTCGTCCAGCGATACCGTCGGCAGCTGGAGGCTCAGTCCATGAAGCAGATGGTGCCGCCGCTGGAGAAGGATGAGAACGGCGTGGCCTTCAGCACTGCAGAGGGTAGGGTCACAGGCAGCGGTGCATTTGGATAATGTGGCTTTTTTGGATCTGTGGGCTGTGGCAACTTCTAAAGGTCATTCTAAAGGTCAGCATGCATGTACTGTATGTTGTTTTCTTGTCTCCGTGAAGCTTCAGTGTTGGCGTTTTTAGCTGCCGCCATGTTGGATGAGAGGGAGGAGTGCCAAATTATCAGCTTAGGTTAGCAAGGGTTAGGGCTTCATATGCAATATGAAGTTATAAGGTTAACATGGGAGTGTATGGAGGCGGCCTCGAGCGGTCCTGAAATTACAAATATCTGACCACCTCCTGCAGTTCTGACCCCTCGGAGTTCAACTGTAACATAAAACACTTGATAAATTGCTAATTAGACTCTCATTCGTCCTCAGGTCGGAGGAAGACCTCGAACTCATCGGTTACCCTTCGAGACTGCGGCTCAGGACGCGTCACCGTCAACGGCCGGGACTACGTCCACTACTTCCCCGTGCTCCAAGACAGGTAGGAGATCAGCACGAGCGTTCCCGCTCTGAGCAAATAAACTTTTCCAGCTCACGGCGTCTCTGCCGCTTCATTCACAGATACCGCTTTCCTTAAAATGCAAGACGTGATGTGTTTTACTCTGCGCGCCACCCCCTCGCCCACCCACCCCAAGAAAAAAAAAAAATTAAAAAGCAGCTTTTTCACTCTTCACAGCATCGCCTCGTTTTTTATTTATCTCCTTGTAGTAAGTTAATTACACAGTTGAGTGATTGTGTGTCAGTATAAGTGTGTGTGCGTGCGTGTGTGTGTGTGTGTGTGTGTGTGTGTGTGTGTGAGTGAATGTCCAGAGCTGGTGTTGTCACGCAGTGTGAGGACGGGGCTGTAATTGGAGCAGAGAGGTGACAATTGACTTTGTCAGCAGCCATGGGCCATTCAGCCTGAGACGCCATCCAGAACACAGACACTTTCTTTTTCTCACACACACTCTCACACACACACACACACACACACACACTCACACCCTTATCCTCTTCCTGCTGAGTCAGAAGTTACTCTGTTATATGTGGTGGTGAGATTGTAAAAGAAAGCATTTCACAGCGCCGGGATCCTCTACGCTTGTCTGAAAAGTCACCCAACCAGACATTAAATTAGCTAAGCCTCCGCCGTTGATACCGCTATCTGTTAAATAGTGCACACCCCTGGTCTGCCCATTCAGCCACGTTTCATTCTTTCACCTTATTATCTCTTGGTCATTTTCTTCTCTCTCTCTCTCTCTCTCTTTTTTAAAATACCTCTCAGAGAGCAGCTGATGTTCCCGCTTCAGTTCATGGGCACGCTGGGCCGCTTCAACTTGGAGTGCACGGTGAGCGGCGGGGGCAGGTCGAGCCAGGCGGGGGCGCTCAGGCTCGCCGTTTCCCGTGCGCTGCTCAGCTTCCTGTCTGAGGGAGAGGGGGAGGCGATGAGACAAGGTGGGTCTTCTTGCTTTGTTGTATTTTTTTTAATCTCCTATAACATCAGCCGGTCCAAAAACCACTACTGCTGACCCACTTTGACAATTACATGTAGAATGAAGTCGCACACATTGGTAATGAAAGGCTGTTTAAGTCAATGGAGTTATAACCGAGTGATAGAGGTAGCAGAGGTTTAAAAAAAAAAGAGCTCATTCCTCAGCTTGTGCAGCTGGTTTTAAAGTTTGAACTCAGCTTAAAAATTGCAAAACAAACATGTTGAGGAGAGTCAGCCTCTCATTTCTTTATATTCAGCCTCATTTTTTTAAAGCTGTCTTGTAAAATAGTCCTGGAGCTTTTTTATTCTTCTTTGAATGTGTGTCAGCTTGGTGTGCAGTGTGTCCTAAAAGTTTTGAGGAAATTAGACAAGTGCAGGACAAAAGAAGAAGAGAAAGGCCTGAAAAACTACAGCAGATGAACATTATCTAAAATTCATGTCCTTAAGGAAGAGGAAATATTCTAGCAAAAACCTGAGAGATGCAGCAGAAATGGTCTCAGTGAACCTGTATCTTTTTTTTTTTTTTTTTTTTCCCTCCCAGCTGGTCTGCTGACCCCTGACCCGAGAGTGAGGGAGAGAAAGAAGCCCGGCCAGGAGGGAGCCCGGCGGAAATTCACCTGGAAGAAACGCTGAGGGGCAGATGAGTCCCAGCTGAGCTCACACAGGAAACGTTCACACTGACCTCCAGCGTAAACTGGCTTCTTTCCTCTCCAGAGGCAGAGCCACTCGTGTCCTCTTTGTTTAAGCTCTCGCTACCAAGTGAACATCTCCACGCTGCACTTCCTCACGCGGCCACCACGTTTTCAAGGTGCACCTGCTGCAGTGAGCTCCATCGGCCACCAGATGGAGGCGTGTTATAAGAAATTAGTAGTTTGGATTGTTTATCTGTACATCAATGAATAAATTAAATGTTTTCTATAAAATACACTGAATGGTTGTAATGGTTTTTTTTTTTTCAAACCTAAACTATTTCACATTTATTGTTGTACTTTCTTAGGTAGTTAAGTAGGCATCAAAGTTCACTGTGGTGTGAGATAGTTTAAAACCAAAAACATCAGCAGGAGGAGGAATGATTTAAGAATAAACCATGCTTTTTTCTTCTTCTTCTTTGGGGGGAGGGAGCAGAAATCTAAAATGATTTCAGATGTGATCAAATTAAATGTTACATGTTCTGTAAAGTTTTCCCTCAAAGAAATCAAATCAAACTAATTCAATAAAAAGCTGGCAATTGGTTCAGTAGAACCAGATATTATTTTAAGTGTTTTCCTTCTGCAAACCTAGCGCCTACATTACCCACAATGCAACACTAACGCTCGAACAGCCTCTTCGTGGATTCAGGTCATGATTCGGGTGTTTTCGGAG
>JAVDPK010002910.1:90643-104506 GCA_034780415.1 Cichlasoma orientale | reverse complement strand
CCCCCCCCCCCCCCCCCCCCCCCCCCCCCCCCGCGGGGTGAAGTGCGAAGTGAGGCGACAGCTCCCACGGCCTCAGCTGAACAGGCAGCTGAACACCCCGCAGCCTTTAATGAGGCGCGATGGAGCTCGACTCACCTGCGTGGGCGCGTTAGTCTGCGCACGATCTCGCTCAGCCTCCACATACTTAGAAAGTCAAGTAATTATGTGCTGTATTAAAGTCAAGAAAATACTCGAGTTAGACTGTATCTGTGCTTTCATCAAGAGCCAGCTGTTGGGTTAGGAAGTCTTACTGTAATCACAAAGCTTTATAGGAGAGAGCGATCTCATCAACACAGGACTTACTGTCAGTTATGTTTAAATTATTACAGAAATGAGGCAAAATTTAAATCCCGTGTTTATGTCAGCCTTGCTTTTATATAGAAATATAACAGAATGAACCAGTCGAGTCGTCCTATTGCACTCACTGGAGCAGACTGGCACAGATTACCAACAAGTTGCAGTCAATCTGCGTTGATATAGTGGATGCCAATTACTTGCAAACCTTCGCCAATCTGAACGTGATTGCAGTCAGCTTGCATCAGTCTGCAGCTGCTCAGAGACAGGCTGCCTCCTCCATAGGCGACCTGTGCATTTTCATAGCAAAAAGTCATCTAGATGATGATGATGTCACATTGGACTTTAGGGAAATGTGAGTGTCAATATATTTACTATTTTCTGACATCTAAAAGAACAACACGTGATTTAATCAAGAAAAGTTAGAATCCTGTGGCCTCTAATAAGAGTTTCCTCATGTTCTGTCATATCTATAAATGTTATAAATGTGTCAGTTCATATTAAACATGGCCAGGCGCTCAAGGTTCACTCATGAGGTTGGAGTATGCGCAAATAACCCCCTGTGAGCCAAAAATCCAGGTTTCAGACTGCTCTAAATGCTCAGATCCCAGCAGTTTTTTCCTGTGCTTGGCTCTTTATGATGTCATCAAGAGCAAACCTCAGTTATATGGTCATCTCAGGCGCAGAAGCCGCTCAGGCAGCACGGCTTGTTTCAATCACAGGATGACCCGAGGAGCTGTGCAAAGGCCCATTATCAGATAACCGAGGATTATTTTGAACTGTGACTCATACAGAGCCGCTCTGTTTGAGTTTAGTGTCGCAGCCAGAATGTCATACTGCGAACTGTAAATTCAACACGTGCGTTTTTGTTCAGCAGAACTTGGCTTATAACTTCCCGAGAGCCACGCGGGCAGCTAGACGCGTTTCTGTGAGCAGATTTAAAGAAATGGCACAACTATCTTGACGCCTGTGGTGAAATGTCACCCTTGCATTGTTGTATATTTATGCCTGATGTGTGATCCTGCGCCTGCATGCTTTAAACCAGCCTCCCGCTGCAGTCGGTCAGTATTTGGGTCACAGCGTTCGACCCCCTGACTCGGCTCCGTCCTCTGAAGTTGCCCCGGCTGTGCAGCTTGTTGCATCAGAGGCGCTTAAACCTCCACTCAACACACTAGCCGTCCTCTGCAGAGGATCTCGCGCTCTCTCTCTCTCTCTCTCTCACTGTGGTGAAATGGAGAGCCGTTACCATAGAAACGGTTTACATGAAAGGGTCTTAGCGAAGTGGCTTACATCCACACTGACAGGTAACGGAGAGAAATCCTTCCCTTGCATCTCTGCGTGGTCGTAGGCGTCACTCACACACTCGTGCGCACCTTTAAAATAACACACGCAGCATTTTTTTTTTTTATTCACCTCTGTTCCCAAAATACTGCCTGTGCATGTGCGCGCGCGTGCACTAAAGCTGTCAAGTTTCTTTCTATGAATAGTAACAGACGTGTGTGTGTGTGTGTGTGTGTGTGTGTGTGTGTGTGAGAGACACTCAGCACCAGGTACAGCTGCATTGTATGAGCGTCTCTGTTGTGCTGAATCCTGCTTTGTCCTCGGCGCTGAGCTGTGACAGACACTGCTGGTGAGGTAGCGGCTGCACGGCGCTGCCCTGCGCGCACAAAGACATCTGTGATGTCGAGCGTTGTGTGGTTATTGTCTTTCTGTCAGAGCCAGTCTTTTGTTTTTAAGCTGCAAAGAAAAAGAATAGAACTAATGGTCACTTTGAGTGCTGTCAAGCGTTCACTGATGGAATTTAAGATGTTCTTATTTAGGGATGGGGTAAGGTGGTTTCGGTTGCTCGCTGATACAAAGTGCCACTCTGATGCCACTGATAAATTAATAAGCTGGATTGCTCGCTGTGGAAGTGACTCAGAATCAATCACATCAGCTGCTGTCATTTACAGGCTGGCTTCTCCTTTTGCTCCTCACACGCCCACGCTGAGCTGCCGAGGCGCAGGTGAAGTGAAATTGCATTAATCGAGCTGTCAAGGAGTCGTTATGTTTATGCAAGTGAAATAAAAGCTTCCCGTCAGCGTCTACCTGGCTCTGAAGGAGCTTAACGAGAGTGAAGGTAAACGAGGGAGAGGCTGTGCTGCGCGGTCTGCAGTAAAAAATAGTTTACAAATAAGCAGCTAAAAGTTGTCGGTGTGGCACTAAAATGCCTCCATTGTATGTTTGGCACCCTGCTGCAGATGCATGAACGGTGCACATGCTAAGAACTAGTCTCACCTGTGTGTCATCAGTCACACCCTGCAGTCTGTAAATAAGACAAGTAATCACACCCAGTGTCGTACCCTGGGACCAACATTTATAAAATAAACCTCATGTCTGGGGCGGCTGTGGCTCAGGAGGTAGAGGAAGTCGCCTACTAATCGGAAGGTTGGCGGTTCGATCCCTGGCTGCTGCAGTCTGCATGCCAGAGTATCCTTGGGCAAGATGCTGAACCCCAAGTTGCTCTCCGATGCAGCCGTCAGAGTATTAAAGTGTGAATGTTGCATAGAAAGCACTTAAGCGTAGAAGGCGGTGCTTGTGTGAATGGGTTAATGAGGTTGTGTAGAGCGCTTTGAGTGTTCAGAGTAGAGCAGAAAAGCACTTTATAAGAGCCAGTCCGTTTACCATGTTAAATTAAATAAGATTTGAAACCAATTGTTTGGAGGTTGTAACTCAGGCCTTTTTTTCAGGCCTTTTTTTTTTTTTTCTTTTCTGTGGACTTCTCCACAATCTGAGGTTTTTAGAACCCGAGGAGTCGCCCCCTGCTGGCCATTTTGCCTGCATTTTAGGCCCTGCAGAAATCCTCACAAACTACAATATTTATGTTCAAAAGAGCAGAAATCTTCTACACATGTTGTCCTGTGCAGGCGTGTAGCTCACTGATGTGTTTTCTTTATCCTCAACAAGAAGCCTTCAGCTCCCGACACGCCAAATAAAAGCTGTGGGAGATTTTATTTAATAATGAAATATAAAATATATGCATACTAACTTCATGCTTCTCCTCTTCGTCCCTCTTCAGTCTCCAGGTGGCGTAGCTCCCTATCGAGCCCCTCTCCCTCCTCCTCCTCCTCCTCTCCCGGTCCTCCTCTGAGTCGAGTCGCCGGAGTGTCTCCCATCAGTGCTTCCTCTCCGGCCAAACCCTGCTCCACTCCCCAGTCATCTGAAAGACACGGTACCCATGTTTGATCCTATTTTTCCTTTTTTTTAAAAATCCCCATAATCAGCTGGCCATGACTTGAATTTCCTGTTTATTATTAAATTTTAATATGTCTTTAACATTATTGTATAAATGCCTTCATCTCTGTAAGTGTAGATGAGCTGAATTAGAACTTTATCAGCTTTCTGAAACACGCTTTTCTTCTAAAACTGATCGTTTTCCCCTCCATCCGTGCCTCAGTTCCTTCCCTCTCCTCCCCGCTCCACCCGGTCCTCCATCGGACTCTCAGTCCCATCGGGAAGGAGCTCTCCCCTCTAGCTGAGAGGACCCCCACGTTCCTTCCCCACCCAGCCACCCGAAGTAAGGCTGCCTTTGCTTCTCTTGTTTAAAAACGTGCCGATTCCTTACAAATGTTAAAAATTTAACATGTTTCGCAGCCAGAATGTGAATGTGAGCAAAAACTGGGTCATCCACGAGCTTTTTATACATTATTCCCATCATTCTGCCGTGTAAGTGGTGAAGTTGGAGAATATATTTTCTTTTTTTTTCTTTTTTTTTTAAAGTGCAGCCGTCCTTGTTCCTCATTATGAGACTACATTTCGTTGCTGCGTGTGAATGTGGTTCGAGGGCAAAGAGGAATCGAGTGCATTATTAGTGATGAGGGGGGAAAATACAATGTTCCAGAGACGGCAGAGGGCGAGGCTGCAGGGAATAAGACTGCTCAGCCCTGAAGGGAGGGAGCTCGCATCCTGAGCAACATGTAGCAGCTCAAAATAAATGCCGCGGGGGCTCAGCGGTGGGTGTTCGCCCAAAGCTTATTTCCATGGCAGTGGCGCTGAAGAGCCTTTACGCATGCTCTCCCAAACACGAGCCTCGCTGCCTCTTCGGTGTCACCAGTGTGACGGCACGCTGCTCGGGGCGGTTACCAACTCAGTAAGTCACCCCAGGGGTCGTCCAACTTAACTACGAGCCTGTTGTGATGAAAGAAGCAGTGTTGGCGGCATCTGACCAATAAAACATGGAAGATGAGCTCCTGTAGGTGGTCCAGCCCATATTCAGCTTTTATTGAGGCTTTCAGCATCTCTGATTATGAATTTAATGATGGTCCTAAAAGCCGGCAACACGATTTCCTAAAACTTTGATCCTTTTAATGAGGCTGCTTCTCTTTATTCATACAGCACTTGACTAAACGCATGTTATAAGATGCTTCACACAAGAAAGGCACATCTAGCTGAAAAGGGGGGAAAAAAAACCTTAGTGATGCTGATCTTGCATACCTGACCTTTGACCTGTAATGGAAATGAATGAATTTTCATTCGTACTGATCTCAGAACTGAAAAGTCTCTTTCCAGGGAGACTGATTTTACTCAGCATGACCATTTTTAATACTCACTCTTTCTTCAGCGGTAGATTTCCCCCCAAAAGAAGCTCATGAAGAAATGGGAATAATGCCACTAATGGAAGGGATTATTTTGGAGCGCAGTCACAGGGAGCACACATCAGGCAGATCATTAACTGTGGAGAGGTTTTCGTAACCTCTCTCATAATATTTCTGCCTCTCTGCTGCTTAATGGGCTCTAATTCTGCGAGCCGAGCATCGCCCTCCATTAGTTCGGATCCTTCATCTTTAGGTGGAGGACACTCTGAAGAGTGAAGGGTGCTCCTCTCATTAGAGCTGCCCAAACTCGAGCCGTCTCGTTTGTTTAACTCTGCGGCGTGAAGTGAGTCACGAGGGAAGAAAGTCTGACTTCTCGGCTCCGGCTTTTGTTTGAAGGTCGCAGCCTGCGGCTCTCCGCCCTCAGCCCGCAGTCATCCCTGGACAGCGACCTCGGCGCGTCGGAGGCGGAGGACGACTCCATCGCTCTGGGATACAAGCTGCAGGACCTCACCGACGTCCAGGTTATGGCCCGGCTGCAGGAGGAGAGTAAGTAGCGGGACTTTCGTCTGCACACTGGCTGTATTGTTCCTGATTTTTGGTTTGAGCAGTAGATCGATGCTAGTAGTTTGTTCCACCTGCGAGGGTGTGTAAAAATAACCTATAAATCTTTTTTTTATAAAGAAAAAGATGCTTTTAAAATGCTTTCAGGACATTGGAGTGAAAATGATTTCATATTTGGCTGTCATGTCAGTTTTTTTGTGGTTGTCTGTGTGTCACTTGAGCCAACTCACTTCTCCTGCTGTCCATCTGTCTCTATTGTTCCCTCCTCTCTAATAATTTAACATATGGCACCAGATCTCAGAGCCCATCGCTACTTCAGCTTCATTAACCCCAGGAGGTGATGACTGTGTGTGTGTGTGTGTGTGTGTGTGTGTGTGTGCGTGTGTGTGTGTTTTTGCACGCCGGTCCTCATATCTCGCTCCCCCAGGTCTAAGGCAGGACCTCGCCAGCACGTCGTCCGTCCTGGCCAACCGCCGCAGCCAGAGCTTCACCTTCCAGCTCAGCCAGCTCAGCACCGGCCCCGACCTGGAGGAGGAAGACGAGGAGGACGACGAAGACTACGGCCTCCTGCCGCCGCCGCAGCCGCGCCTCACCCGCCTGCCCCACTCCCACACTTTCTCCAGCATCCGAGACTGGCGAAGAAGCACCAGCTCCCTGTGCACCCCTCCTTCCACTCCCTCCACCCCTCCGTACCCTTCCGCTGGGTTCGCCGTTCAACCGGCGTTCCAAGCCCATCCTCAGGGGGGTTTGGGGCTGGGGCTGGGGCTGGGCAGTACCTGCGCAGCCGAGCAGCAGGGCTTCAGACCAGGATCAGGTGAGGAAAGGCAGAACTTGATCTAAACTAAGAAACGAGGCTGTTTTGTGTGGAAGTTGTCGAGGAGCAGGCAAAAGTAGCCACTGCCTGCTCACCCACTGAGCTAAACTGGCACCAGCTTGTTTCTTAATGTGGACGACCCAAAGCCTGAACAGCAGCCTGATGTACCAGCCAGCATATTTGGCTTTCAGGTTATTTCCATCCGCCAGCAGCTGTGGAGTAAAACTGTTCAGAATCGGTGCAGCACTGGTTCTCACCCTTTAATGCTTTGAATAGAGCACTAATTAATATTTTTTGTGTCCATGTTTTGTGCGTGATATTTGTGTGTATTACTGTGTGTGTGTGTGTGTGTGTGTGATGTTGGACATGTTTTGGGAAAACATCGTCATGGCGTCCAGCCGAATATGAGAGTAAGTCAAAACACGGTTCAATTCTTTGAACCTCGTGCATAAATTTTTATCTCTGAACATTAAAATCGTCTCATTCACACTGTGTCGTCATGTCCGGGTCGTGACCTCGCTGATGCTCTACCTGCTTCATAAACTCTGTTTAATCCTCTTGTACAGCCGCTCCTAAAGCTCTCAGGCTGCAGCGTGTTTCCATTTCAAGGCGGGGACCCGGGAGTTGGATGGGATTAGTGTGAGGAGTGTATATGTGACTGAGGGGGCTGGAAACTGTTGGCTCATAAAGCTGCCTCTGCTCTTCTTTCCTGTGCTGTCTTTAAAACTAGTTCAACCTGTGATGGTTTTTGTTTCTCTGCGTTGTGTTTTGAACCCTTTCTGTTTGCAGACTCTAAAGATAAGTGTATTAATCTGGCCTGGCGCGGCTCTGAACATCTTAAATCTGTTGGCTGGTTCTGTCTCTGTTAGATAAACTGCGGAGGAGCATGCCCAACCTTGTCAGAACTCCCAGCATGCCCAGTGTGCCCATACCAGCCAATCCCAGTGCTTCCCCTTCTTTGCTTCGTAACAGCCAGAGCTTTGATTCGTCCAGCGGGCTGGCTCGACTGCAGTCCTCCAGTAAGACGCCGCTTTGCTTCTGCTATTAAAGGGACAGTTCACACACAATTTAATTCGGAGAAAAGGCACTGAAGTTTTCTAATTTCAGTTTGTCTCCGCTCGCCTTCAGTCCCCTCTCCAGGCCAGCTCCAAAACAGGGTCCAGAGCGTTGGGAACTTCTCCTCATTGTCGCGGCCGCCTCTGAAGGCCACCGCCTACGTCAGTCCCACTATCAAAGGCTCACCGTCCATGCCCACCTCCATCAGCCTCCAGTCTCTGAACAGCAGCAGCGGTGGGAGTAACAGCGGGATCCCTTTGCTCAGTAAACCTGCAGGTGGAGTGGGGACGCCCACCACCTCCACCACAAGCACTGCACGCAGCGGCCTGCCCCGCCCCGCCTCCTTTGTTGGTACCACAAGCTCCGCCCCCCGCAGCAAGGTGGCCCAACCAGCACGAAGGTAAACCTTAAAAGAAAATTCTGTGCTCTTGTTTGAAGCCTAACATTGTGCTCCGTGTGAGAGACCCTACTCCTGCAATAATTAGGACACACCAACCCCTCCACCACAGTAAGGTTGGGGGGGATTTGAAGAGTTTCTAAGTGACCCTTTTATATGAAACACTTTGGGAAAAATGTGCACTACTGTGTGCCCTAGAAGGAGCAGTGTTTTTGGGAGGTTCCAGTCAGGGTTTCATGGGTTCCACAGCACTGAGACTGCTGATGATGCCATGTGCTCAGTCCTGGTGCTGTGAGACATTTAGTGTTGCCTTCAATAGGATCGCAGCATGTTATTGGACAGACTGGGGCACTGGGTGGGATTAATTTCAGCATGGTTTCAGTCCTATTTTTTAAATAGGAGGGTCTGTGTTTTCATTTGTTAGATTTGGTGTTCCACAGGGGTCCGTCTTAGGCCCGATCTTCTTCTCCATGCATATTTTCCCATTGGGGCGTATGATAGGAGACACGTGGAGCATCTGTTCATTTTTATGCTAATGATACAGATATACAGGCCGCTCGGACAATCAGTCCCTGTGCACTGAGTTCTCTTAATGACCGCTGCTGTAGGGTGCAAAACTAGATAAAATAATCCAGCTAAATTCTGGCAGAACCAAAATTGGTGTCTGCAGCTTACCGGTGGGGTTTGAGATGTATGGGTCTAGTTGATGTCTTTACCTGGTATGGAGAGCCACGTCATTGGCTGTCCCATCAGCGGTCTGACAGTACGTCAGTAAACTGAGACACTGGGATCTCCTGTCCGTCCTGACTTTACTCCTCCTCCTGTTCCCTCAGTTTACTGACTCCTCCAAAGAGCTTGTCCACCCTGAGTGCCCTGCGCGACAGCACGTGGCGAGACGGCTGCTACTGATGAACGGACCTGGCGGCGCAGTAGTGCAGTGGCGCCCCGCTGGCTGGGGTGACCCGCTGCTCCTCGACATCACGTTTTCCCTGGAGACGCTGAAAGGTTTTTGACCAAAAAGTAACTGTTGATGACCTTAAATCTGAGATCCTGCATAGAATGGTCGGACGGCGGCCGAGGGCCTTCGCGAACCCATCTCTCAGATTCTATGCAGAATTTCTTCGGGGAAGTCGGGTTTTCTTTATGTTTGAGCGTTTGCACGTCGGCCCCTAAATTCACTGACTGCTACACAATCGAGGAGTTTGGTCTGTGCCAAGGGGGAGCTGTTCCCTGCTGCTCTTGTGCAATAACTGCTGACTGTTGGGTACCAGGAATACTAACCCGCTAAAGAGGGCTGCCAGTTTTTTCTTTAAATGAGCCTCGTGATGCTGTATATCACATTTATTTATATCACATTTATTTTCAATAAATAAATAGATTTGACTAATCAGGTGAGGTTTTTTTTTTTTTTTTGTTTTTGTTTTGTCCCACCCGCCATGGCAACAAGCGCCCATGATGCTGCTAAAGTTTAATCAGTCCCCGTTTGGGCACATTTGCTCCAATTTTTACAAGAAACTTCTTAAATAATGTATTTATGTACAAATCTAACTATTAAGTGTGCATACATACATACATATATTATTAATTGATCCAATATTCAGTTTTAAATGTAAATCTTGACCAAAATATCTGAATGTTTACACAAGTTTTGTGCATATTAACACTTTAAAATTGTCTGACCTACGAGGGGGGGAACGGTTCTTGTTGCACTTTGTATAAAATCTCTTAATTTGTTTCTCTTTTTTTGTTGTTTACTAACATTTGCACTTATTTGTACATTTGATCTTATGACTTTAAAGCGAGTAAACTGCTGTTAATATGTTCTGGGGGCGTTTGGCAGTTGCATACGGCCTAATGTAGCACCGTCTGTAATATTCACCACGGCACACTCCACAAAGCCCTGACACTTTTGTTACTGTGATGGACCGAATGAGTGAAACATTTTAATAAAATATTCTAAATTAAAGCTGTCTTTGTTTATGCTTCTATAACGTTTCAGCCGTGCAAACTGGACTTGGGTTTCTCCTTTGTTGTCAAACAAACTGGAAATGGTAGCCAGCTGCCACCTAGAGGCTAAAGCTTTAATAGCTCAGTGTGGTTTCAGCACCGGACCAAGAAAAGTGGTAACGAATGCAGTAAAGGTAGACTTTAACTTTAGAAATGGCTCAGAAGTAAAAACTGAAGGCAAAAAAATTTAAATTTTAAATTTTTGTCTTGTTTTAATAAGACTCTGTTTAACAAACATACAATACTGGGCTGGGATTAAACACTGTAAGAAGAGCAGTTTAGCTGGTTGAGACTGTAAAGCTTCATTTATGCAAAAGAGCAAAATTTCAAAGATTTAACTTTAAAAAACTGAGAACCCAGTGAGTGTGTTAGAGTACGGTTACCTGCAGGCTGCAGGATTTACTGTCCCACACAGTTTGGCTGTAAATGCATCAGGTTGTTGAACATTGCTTAGTTTTTCTTTTTTTCCTATTTATAAATTAGCTGCAGCTCTGTTTGTCAACCTCTCCACAGCTGCATTTATCTGTATCGATTAAACCAAAAGAGGAGGGGGGGGGTGGGGAGACACCTGCAAAACATTTCTTTGAAACACCTGTTTTGTTGTTGCACCAATCTAACCCTAACCCAATCTAAAACAAGAGAATAAAGACAAAAGTAGAATATGCAGTTTGTGGGACACGTGCTGTGATCAAAGATGAGATGCCGTTCTAGATGTAAAGTGTAAATTTTTTTTGTTAACAAATGGAGTCGGGGCCAGTTTGGTAAATGCACGACATTGTCGCATAGCATCACAATCTTTACAATCACACAAATGTTGCCATTAAACTGTGTGTGCTTATTTTTGCTGTGAAGGAGAAGCTCCTTGTTATGGAAGCTTGTTTCTGCCACAGAAGAAAAAACAAACTGTTTTGTCATCCATAAATCAAAAATTTGGTTATCTCCAAATTTCATCTTAAAAAAATTCTAATTACAAGTTATTTTCCTCAATTTTGAGTTTTTTTTTATTTATTTTTTTATTAGTTATTAAGTAAAAATTTACTTATTTTTTTCCCTTTTCATCGCTGGAAACAAGTATCTTTATTTAAAAAGTTATTTCCTTTGGAGTGACTTCAGGAATTTTGCAAATCCCTGTGGCTGACATCGCAGGAAGTGCATGTAAATCACAAAATCACACATAAGAGGAATGTCGCCCCCTCCTGGTTGAAATAAAGCTGCACACAAACATTGGTGATGAGTTACAGAGACAGGGCGCTATTATGACTTCATACACATACATTTCAGTTCATTATTATATTTATTAAATAAATGCATCCTTTTGTAAAAACATGTTCCTTTCAGTCTAATGGTTCAAAAGCTGACAGCTGCCCGCCTCTGTAGAGTCTGGGTCGCAGTGTTAGAGTGGCACAGTTGTGAGATGATAACAGGTGTGACACATGTGCTAACTAACATTCTTCTAAAGCCACACAAACCTCACAATGCTCACTCAGGCCCAGGTGCTGTAGGTGGCATTTCATCTTTTGGTCAAGATCCATCTGGATCGTTTCTACATGCCTAAACACACTAAAGTTGAATAGTTGTACCTAATAAAGTGGCCGGTGACTTCTATTCCTCTGCTGAGAGAAGCTGGAGAAGAGAGAAAAATAAAGTACACATTTCCAGACAAACAATAAGTTGATATTCAGCCGAGGGGATACAAGCATACCCACCCCAGCTCGCCGCCTCTCACCGAGGCCAACTCCAGACTGGATCAGAGTCCAGCCCCTCTCCAGAGTCCAGAGCCCAGTATGGAGGTGAGTCCGACCATATCTAGCCGGTATCTTTGCGAATTTATGTTTTGATTTTGCAGGAAAAGGGAAAAAACAGTGCGTTGCACATTATATTGAATTTGGAGTGGTGATGGGCAAATGAAGCTTTTGTGAAGCACTGAATCACTTGAGGCACTTGTTTCGAAAATGGGTTAATTAATCGAAGTTTCAGTTACAGCGCCCTCTCCTGGAGAAGTGCAACGCTTTTATTTACACACACGTGCGCGCGCGCACCTCAATGATCTACCTTACTTTTGCAGAAAATGCCTTTTGTTCTGAAGCATCTTCGCATTCTTTGAGGCGCACACATTATAACCGAACACCATGATACCATGCTCTATTTACAATAAAGCTGGATGACTGTGTGTGTAGTGTTATTAAGGAGAATGCTGGGAAAAGATTGCATAAATTGGGTGGTGTTGTGCAACTGTGGCAGGGGGTGATTTTGCGGGAAGGGGAACACTCGCAGATTTTTATTGAAGTACATTATATTTTTTAACTGTTTTTGGACGGAACCGGTTTCCTTTTATGCTCATAACGAAACGTGGCGGCGTCAGTGAACCAGTCAGGTGATTTATTTCGGCAATGAAGCGGTTGTCATATGTCACGTGATTTCAGTGTCGCACTGCCGTCACTCATTTGGAGTATGAAATGAAAATAAAATAACTATGCGTTTTTTATTTTCTAGTATCTGTTTAAAATGAAAAAAGAATGACCAAAGACTGAGCAGTCCCTTTGTGGGACCCACAAAGGTTTTTGTTTATTATAAATATAAACAGAGCAAAGATCAATGCGCAGAATTCCTTTCTTATGGAAACATTACATGCCACGTGGAGCTGATTAATTACCTGGTCGCGTTCTGCTTATATCTTTGTGACATAAGAAAGCGCCACTCAACCACGAAGGGACTCGAACCCTCAATCTTCTGATCCGAAGTCAGACGCCTTATCCATTAGGCCACGTGGTCTCCTATGAGGTAATCACAACCACAGTCAATTTCACCGCCTTGCTGTCATTTCTAATCCCACGTCGTCCACTTCCTACTTCGTGTCCGTCTTCGGCAAACATACAGAGAAGCTCCTCCTTCATTCCCGGCATCCCCAGCATTGCAATCAGAGCCTCCTCAAAAGAGATTGGTCAACAAGAGGACCATAAACAAAAACCTTTCAGTACCAGAAGGATCCAGTTGTCAGTTTATAAATCCTGTGTCAGGACAGTGGCAGATGATAAGCTGTGACAGTCCCTAAAGGGAGCAGCTGATAGAAGAGCAGCTCAATCTTCACATCTGAGGGCAGACCAGCTGAAATAATATCACACAAGTACATATTTCTCATGGTCTGAAAAGTAGTCCAAAATAGAGCCTACTTGGAAATACTTGGAAAACGAAGGTTGCTGTCACAGGTTGGTTAGCTCAGGTGGGTGGAGCATGGTACTGCAAAAGCCAAGGTCATGGGTTCAAGCCCCATACTGACCACTAAAGTGTAGAAGTATACTCATTCAGTAGCTGAGTGTGCTTGTGCACGTTTCTTATTACCAGTTGGGCTTAATAAACAACATGAAACAAAACAATTTTGGAAATATTCCACAAGGATACAGATGAGTATGAATTCACCTCCACCCACTCTGCCCATGATGGGTCATGGGTTTAATCACCATACTGGCCAAATGGCATCGAAAGCCAGACTTTCTTGTAATTTTTCAAATGCAACAGTTCTGCTTTGTTCTTGTTTGTTTGTTTGTTTGTTTATGTGTTAAACCACTTAACACTGAACTGTCATTCAGGAATTAAAAAAAAAAGAGTCCTAACTCAAGGGATGAAACAGAGTTGCGTCTACACGTAAGATAAAACTTAGCAAAGAACCAGTTTTGTGACTTTAGGCACTTTGTTACTAGCAGCCTGTAACAAAACGCATTATTTATTCCCATTTCTTTAGTTGAATCTCTAAAAAATGTCACAGATAACACAGTGTGACAGACATAAAATAGTATTTTTGCACCAACAAGGTGTGTCCTTAAAAACTCTGAACACTGAACAAGTGGAGGACAAAAGAAATGTTGGATGTAAAAAACTATCTACAGCAGATGAACAGTATCTGAAAGTCACAGGAAAATACCCAGCAGAGACCTGACACAGGACCTGAGAGATGCATCTGGACCAGGGGCGCAGCTATATACTTTGGAGGTGTATGTGGACACATTTTTAGGTGCACCCTTCCCCCCAAAACCCGCGCACGCGCGCTTGCTCACACACACACACACACACACACACACACACACACACACACACACACACACACACACACACACACACACACA
>JAVDPK010002910.1:19791-87655 GCA_034780415.1 Cichlasoma orientale | reverse complement strand
GGGGGGCTCATAAAGTAGGCAGACTGGTAACCAAAAGATGACAATAAACAAAAAATTTTTTATAAAGTGGTATAAAATACCAAGAAACAAGACTGTGGAGCTTGCAGTAATGCCTGCACAGTCTTGGCACACACTCTCACGCCTGCATTATTCATCATCATTATAGATTAATGAAACGCCGGCGACAACACACAACTTGTCTCTGAGGTTTGTTCATGATGGAGCGATTTGTGTTCCCAGTCAGGAGTAACCGAACGCGCCGTCCTCTGCTCGTTTTATCGATTGCTCCAGGAGTCGAGGTGTCTGACTCAGGCCGGCGTGAGGTGTGCGTCTGCCTCAGCAAAGTGTCTTTGTCCAGGGTGGGTGGGGGCCTCTTTAGTCACACAGACCTCATGTTGGGGTAGGAAGGGGGGCGGGGGGTACTCTGCTGGCCTGAGTGTGATGGAGAAGGGAGCAGGTGGTGATTCAAAAGGAAGCAGGGAGCAGGTGTTAGGGAGGATAAAATGCAGGCAGGGAGGAGAAAAAGGAAAAGCAGAATTGAGACCCGCTCTGCTCTGCATCAGCAGAGGCGCCTCCCTTTTGTGCTGCTGAGCCAGCCAGCTGAACCCTACCAGACTCTGAGGTAATGACGCCATCTGCTGGTAGACTTACACCTTTACAGGCTACCCAACCAACCAAAGCAGCCAGCTCGCTCGAATTTGTAACACCTTAACCCAAAATAGGAGTGATAACTGTTCTTCTGTATTTGCAGTTTTCTCTGCTGTCACATTGCTGCTGCTCCCTCACAGTCAGGGGAACATCTGGCTGTTTGAAGACTCCGTGCTCATCACCGGGAAGGTACCTGGTAAGTTCACACACTTTGTGTTTACAGCTCAGATTCTGTTCACCTTCACAGGCCTTTTAGACTTTTAGTGTTTGATTCGCACTGCTTTAAATAGGCTGTTGACTGTTTTTGACAGTGTAAAGTGAACACACGCTGTTCTAGTCGCTTTGTAGAGACACTGACACTGAACCAGAGGTGTCAAACATACGGCTCAGGGGCCAGAACTGGTCTGCTGAGGGGTCTGATTCAGCCCCCACTGCACTGCTGTTCCTGGTTTGGTGCGTTGGCCTTACATAGTTTTCTGACATACTTTAGGCTCACGCCTGCAGGAGTCACTGCTGTCAGCCTTCAGCAAAGACAAATACCAGATTTCAAAGATTATTTGAGTCAGAGGATTATTTCTTTCAGCCATATACAGCTTTAAAAAGAGGAGCTGTGGTGGAGCTGGTCTGCATGGCGGCTTGCGGATGTGCAGTAACTGTGGGAAGGCTAAATCACCTTAAATTCCTGCTGATCGTATGCCGTTTTGTTTTCACAGACCGCTCATCCCAGCCCACGGTGAAGTTCCCCAAGAACATCCTCGCGATCTCCGATAAGAGCAACATCTCCTCGGTGATGGCGTACCTCACTGTGCCACATCCCCACCTAGCGAAGGATTGCGCCAACTGCACTCCGGGCATCATCAGCAACAAATCGGGTAAACGATAACATTTGCTCATCAGATATTTGAAGAGTCAGGATGATTTTTAGTCTGGTTATAAGCTAAAGGTTTAATAGCGATTAAAGAGGTCCATCATGCCAAACATTGGTACAAACTAAGATATAGAAATTTGAAATGAGTTTTTTTTTTATTGAAAGTGGCATTCAAAGTCCCAAAAACTATTGTGAGGGTCCACAAGCCAAGATCCCACGCCCAGCTCATGCTGCACCCGACCCCAGTGCATGTCCCCAAGGGGGGTGGGCTCACAGGGCTCGATTTACGAGTTACCGGAGATTAACCAGTGAAACGTGGGTAATGACCAAAAGAGTAAGGTCGGAAGTACGATAGGAGCCAGTTGAGGTGGTTTGGGTGTCTTCTTAGGAATCTTAGTGTGGGTGCCTCCCGTTGGAGATTTTCCAGGAACGCCCAACTGGGAGGAACTCCTGGGGTAGATCCAGAACCCAATGGGGAGATTATGTATCTCGTCTGGCCTGGGAATGTATCGGGATCCCCCAGGAGGAACTGGAAAGTGTGACTGGGGAGAAGGACATCTGTTAAACCCTGCTTAGCCTGCTGCCACCATTAACCAACTTCGGATAGGATGGATGAAGTTTTTTATTGAAGTACCCAAACAATGTACTTTACCATTTAAATTCTTGACATCAACCCCTTTGCAGTGTTCAGAAGTATTGATCTGAAGGCGGTGGCAGCTGTCAGTGTCCTGCTGCTCTCTGGTGGTGAGGAGCTCCAGGTTCGAGGACCCATCCAGATCAGTTTGCCGCTGGGCCACAGCACACACCTCAGGGCCTCTGATACTGTGCCAGCCTGGGCCTTCAACCAGAAGACAGGTAGCTGTGCAAATTACAGCGGAGCAGCTAAATTATTTTACAAAACAGGCCAGAGATCTGGAAATATTAAAAAAGGTTTTAAAAAAAGAACGTTCATTTCTCTGCTGTCCGAAGGTGCCTGGGAGAATCATGGTCTGGGAATAGTTAAAACTGTTGGCAACGAGCTGGTTTGGACTTACACCGCTTCCCATCTGGGCTACTGGATCGCTGCGCCTCTGCCTTCATCGAGAGGTAGATACCTCATCTGCCTTCATTAACACATGTAAATGCTGCTTGTGCGTAGGTCTGTTTCACATCTACTTGTACGTTTATCCTTTTAGATTATCTGGGACATGAAAGCTCTTTGGATTTCCTGTCTTACCATACCTACATGTTGGTAGGAATACTCGGAGGAACTCTGGCCATAATGATCGGATTTCTGTCCCTGCTGCTGTGTCGCTGCGGGTAAGAAACCTTCCTAGAAACATGTTCAGCTCACAATATAAAAAACACTGATAGGTTTTTGATGTGTAAATTAAGAAGGTAGGTGTATTCAGTGTTATTTCCCAGATTTGCCGGTGACTTCAGTGTGCATCCTACATACACAAGGGCATAGAGTGATCAAAAAAATAGAAGCGTGCAGAAATCCATCGAGATATGAACAAGAATATCTTGAAGGGGAGACGTGTCAGAAATTAATCAGTCAAGGTGTTTGATTCTTGGAACTTTTTGATCACACCTGCTGTGTTTAAACCTCTATAGCCATGTGAGAAAGAGAGTTTTCACAGGGCTCTCTGAAGTCTTCCTGCTTCCACAGGAATTAAGAGGGTAACAGCCAGATGCTGCTAATCAAATACACTTAATTAACTGATCATCAGAAGGTGTGAGCACCAGGAGTGGATGTCCCAGCAAATTCACCCCAAGGTCAGACCGTGCAATGCTCAGAGAAACTGCAAAAAAAACCCCAAGAGCTACATCTCAGACTCTACAGGCCTCAGTTAGCATGTTAAATGTTAAAGTGCAAATTAAAACTCTGCAACCCTCAATGAACTGAAGCAAAGTTGTAAAGAGGGGGTCAAAGTTCCTCCACAGTGATGTGAGAGGCCGATAAAGCCATAGAGAAAATGATTACTTTAAGTTATTGCTGCTAAAGGTGGTTCTACAACCTACTGAATCACGGGGTGGGTGGATTGATTAATAAGGCTTTTTCAGATCGAATACCAATTTTTAGTAATCATGGAGCCAAATAACTGTTTGGAACATATAGGTGTGGTATAAAAAAAAAAATCCCTTTGTTTCCCATCTTTACTGAAACTGGGAAAAGAAAAGAATCAGTGTGCTCCAACGACCCAATCAAAGTGCGTGCTTTTTATCAATGAAGTAGATCACAAGACTGTGATGAGATAATGAGACTCTACTTTAAAGGTTCTCTGAATGGGTCTGAAAAACCCTGTAGAACTGTAGCTTCTCCTGCTTAATTTTTCCTTCTCCCATGTACAGGGGTTCTCGTCGAGAACCCAGGAGGAGGAGAGCGCGGTTTTCCAAACTCACGGTGGTGAAAAAAGACCAAACCACCTCCACCCACATGGAAGAGGGCTTGTTGTTCCGATCTGGCGACAACAGCCTCGCCACCTGCAGCGTCCAGTGTGAACCGTCATCCACACCGAGGCACAAAGCCAACTACAACATCTATGTGGAGGATCCAGGGAGTCGCTCCGCCGCTCCTCTTTATGAGAACATCGCTCCAGATCGGATGAAGGGTCCACAGCCGCCGCCTCACTACATCAACAGTGAAGAGGTGGCTCGGATAAGGGAGAAGTCGGAGCAGAACCGGGCCAACATCAACTGTGACACCTTCTTTCAAGATAAGCTGGTTCATATATATAACCAGCCAGTGGCTATTATTCCTGCTCCAGAGCTCTTCAGTGCTCAGGAGCAACAGCTGCCAGGCTGCAAGTCTGCCACCTTCCCCCGCAATGGAATTGAGTATGATGCTCACTCAGAGCCTGCAAGTAAAGACAGCTACACCCAGACACTACCCAAAGTCCCTCACCACCACTCCCAAGGTGGAAGCAGCCCACAGCAGAGCAGCCAAGATGATCCCCAGCCTCTGGAGACTCCCCCTCAGGGGCAAGGCCCTAACAGCAGTGTGTGGGGACGCTACAGTAACCTTCTTGAATCCTCCGTCTCCGTACCTGGGACTCTCAATGAGGCAGCTGGTATGGAGGGCTTCAGTAGTGGGCACGGTGTACCCAGCGAGCTGCAGGGGATTTCAGAGCGTACCTTGCTGGAGCTGACCCGTGGCAAGTCCTCGTCATCTCACCCCAGAGCTTGGTTTGTCTCCTTAGATGGGAAGCCAGCCGCCCAGGTTCGCCACTCCATCATTGAGCTCCAGAGCCACCATCGGCCGCCGAGCAGCAACGACACCAGCCTGGACTCAGGGGTGGACATGAACGAGCCTCAGCAGAACATCCGCGAGACAGAGCGCGACCGGCCTTCAATCAGGGCCTCTTCCCTGCCGCATCACAACCGAGGGGGGCGGTATGGTGAAGAGCAGGACCTGAGCAGCAGCGAGAGCGGCACCACTGCTACCTGTACGCCAGAGGACCCGTCCCTGAGGAACATTTTAGATGGGAGCAGTGGGGCTATTCCCAATATTCCCGAAGAGCGTGATGGGATGGATACCTCCAGCGCTCAGGAGGACAGTGAATCGAGAGGTACGCCACCTCCACGGCGCCTGAGGAAGGTGAGGGAGAAGGGGAAGACAGAAAAGAGGAGTGCCAAGCACATCCGGGAGGGCAGGCCTCTGACCAAGAGAAGCTAAGCCTCCCCCCACCAGTGCTTCAGTTAAATATCCTACTAAAATCCAAATTAAGTGATTCAGATTCAGCGTTTGTGTTCACACAGGCATTGTTGTTGTTGAGTTCTGTGATTGTACAACTTTGCCAAAGAATGCATAAGCTAGCTCAAGAAACAAAACAGTATCTTTGTCACGTCATGTAGCTGCTGTTAGACGAGTCTGTGCACCGTTTTCTCTCGTTCTCCCAAATCTGACGATCACCAGCGAGATTCTTCACAGCAGATGTCCGTGTGAACACGATGTCCCACAGTCCCCGGTTCTGGCATTATAGAGGGTGCCTTCTTACTGCCTGTAATCGTTAAATAGGGTCACGCAAAGGCACAGTGTTTGCTGATATTTAGTGAAAATCTGGTGAGTTTGCAGGACGGACACTTATACAGGTCAATGTGTAGTGCACTTAACCTCACCATAAATGCCTGCTGTAAATTAAATAAGAAGAAGCTTTCCCAGACCACAGTGCTCACATTTTGCTTTGTATCGTTCTGCCTCATTCCACCTTAAATGGCACTCTGGGATTTGTTAAGAACTGATCTGAGTGCGAGTAAAAGAAATGAGCTTCAGCTCTCCACTTGTGACTGACTCCAGAACCTTTGGAGTAAAATTTTGATGTACATTGTAAAGCAAAGCTGCCATTTTGAAGTTCACATCTGATGTTCAAGGTTTTTTAGCCTACATCTGTTTTTCGAATGCATGAAAATGAATGTTTTCTCGTGCGTATGAATATCTTTTGCATTTTACCGTAGACCCAACGGTACATCATCGTAGCGGTTAGAGACTGAATGTTTTCCCCCATTTATTTCCATTTCCAGTTAACCACATTTATTGAGACCACAAAATGTGTCAAATGTTTGTTTCATGGGATTCTTAAGAGTCCAGAAGGAATCAGACTGACTGTTGGAAACAATCACTGGTACAGGTGTTTGTTTGCTTTGAGGGGTACTGCTAAATTTCCTGTAAACGCACAGGCTCTGTGACAACAGCTTGCAGTCTTAAAGTGGACCTATTATGCTACCCATTAGGCCAAGTTTTTAATCATGAGTTCAGTGTATGTTCAGATCTATAAAGGAAAAACTCTAAACACTCAGTTTCAGACAGTTTTTTCTACTCTTGGCTCTGTATGATGTCAAAAAGAGGGGATGTTCTTGCCCCACCCACCTGTCATTCAAACCCTCTATTTGGGAGGGGAAGCCAATCAGAAGAAACATAGCCTAAAGGCACTGAGGGGCTGCACCAAGGCCAAGTATAAGATAAATAAGGCTTATTTTGAACCCTGAATCGTGCAAAGCTACTCTAGTAGAGTCAAAGAATAAAAACACGGAGTTAGTACTGAGCATAGTAGGTCCTCTTTAACTGAAAGAATCTGTTACTTGCTAATAAATTACGATTATTTTATTTTTTTAATACCCGAACATACTTTCAGGTACAGCATTACCCCTTGCAACTATTTTCTTGACAACACTGTACTGTTGGTGCCTTGGAGATCTGCTTTTAGCTCTACCTTTATGCCCAAATCTCTTGATATTGATCATAACACAAATAATAAAATGACAGAAATATATACACACAATAGGTATCAGCACAAGTTTATATTTTCTAGAGGGAAAAAATATGCTTTTAAAGGAATGTTTCAATTCACAATAATGGTTTTCAGTACTCAGGAGCACAGTCGCTCACTCAAACTGTTGCCATTGTAGTAGTCTGTGAGCTGATTGGTCCTTTGGTAAAACATCTCGACAGCTGTTGGTGGTTTACTGTTAGAATTTGTACAGAAAGTGTTTCCAGATACTATAATAGAATGATTTCAATCACAATCACTTGTTTTCCCATCTAGTTCTACCATGAGGCTAACATTTGGTTGGATGGATTGCCATGTATATGAATGATCCTCTCAGGATAATTTGTAAGAACTTCACTGATACCTTAACTTTCCAGAACGCATCATATTTAAAAGTTGGACGAGGCCATCATGGCATCACCCATCGGCTTGTTGATTCCTTCAGTAGAGCTGAGCGTTTTCACCTTCGCCACCTTGGTGTTTGAAACTGGCTGTGATGAGCGAGGGGTGGATTTGACTGAGAAACTCTGATAATGACTCTAATAATAACCATGATTTTAAAAAATGAGGTTCACATTTTACTCAGTATAACCTGAAACTAGCAACTGAGCCCAAAACTTATCAACTCAGAATGAAACTGAAAAAGGGAACTGAGGGCCATTTTTCCATAGAGATCTATACTATACTTGCTTGTTAGGTGGCTACACAATGGAGCCACTAAGTCATTGCTGACAGTCACTTAGTAATACGTAGCTGAGACCAATCAGTGACCCCCTTGTAACCACAGGTCACTAGGGAGAAATGTGGATTCCCTGATCAACTGGCAAGTGGTTGTTGAAGGTTGCTTGCTGCTGCTGGGTGAAACTGGTTGCAAAGAGGTATACTATGCTGCACCAAAAACCTCCTTGCAATTGCCTTGGTTGCTAGCGGATTGCCGCAGTTGCCTGTAGTTTGCATAAAAGATGCCAACTGGCCTGCAAACATTCGCCAGCTACTCGCTAAGTGGTAGTGAAACTGTGAAAACAGGAAACACAACGTTCACCTTCACAATAAAAGTTGCACCCTTTGAAACGCGTTGGTTTAAGCAATAAGTTTTACTTTGAAGGCAAACATTCTCCGTTTCCAGTTTACGTTGCACTTTCCCAAGTTTCACTGCCACTCGGTTAGTTGGCAAGTGTTTGCAGACAAGTTTGAGTCTTCCATGCAAACTATGGCAATCTCAGCAATCTGCTAGCAACCAAAGCAATTGCAAGAAGCTTTTCAATGTAACGCCCTCTTTGCAAGCAATTTCACGCAGTGACAGCCAGCAACCATTAACCAACAAGTTGGAATATATATTTTTCCTTGGTAACCTGTGGTTACAAGGGGGGGGGGGGTTGCTGACCGATCTGTGGCAAATGCATACCTGCTTAGCATGTTAGCTTAATCATTGTGCACATTTTAGCATACTGGCATGACCATTTTTGCTCAGACGCTGGCTGGTAGCATAAATCTGAGTGCTTAAAGTCTTAATAAATATTTATACCAAGAATTATTTTAGTGAAGCATTAAACAAAAAGGGCACATATACGTCCAGCTTTCATACCTGTCCTCTACTTGGCAGGACTTAGGTTTTGTCAAGGGCACAGCACACTTTATCCATGTTTCCCAGAAACTTTCAGTGGGTCAAATACTACAAAAATCTCTACAATAAAACACTTAAAACGGATGAACCACGATACAGTTGAAAAACAGTGGTTCAACTTGCAATATTTTGAGTAAATTCAATTTTAAAACAGAACATCGCAGCAAAGATTTTGCCATAATTAGTCTTCCATCATGGTACTACTGCTTGGATTTCATTCTGTACATTCATATGTGGTGTTTTGTATGTATATAGTAAAGCGACATTTTATGTATGATGTGACAGTGGTTTGATTAATTTGTGTTATTTTTTTTTACCATCCAGATGGTGGTACGGTTTTTGAGACGCCGTCATACGAGACGTGTTATTGATTTGAATTCTTCTGATTTTTTTTTCCTCCCACAGGATTGTATAAGCAGCCTGAACTTTGTAATTTTAAATGTAGCAACAAACCGAGCACTTATCATTCAGTATGCTTACAGCTGAAAATACTTTCTCCTGCGTGTCATCAGCTTTAATAAACACAGTACATCCCAGCTTCAGCGGCGACTCGGGGAGCAGTTTGTGAACACTTTGTGCTGGTATTTCTTGACGAGCAGAACAACCCGACCACTGCCACTTCCTGTTTTGGGACGTGATTTTGCTGAATGTGTTTGTATTGATTTCGATGTGTTCTATAGTGTGCCCCTCGTGTGTCTCGCCATCAAAACCGTCTGATTCTTCCCAAATGGACACCTCTTGTGTTTACCCCTGTAACGATGGTAGTGGTGTTAGTCTTGCCTTTTTGTGCACTAAATTAATAAACTTAGTTGATACCATTTAGTGTTGATGGCTTTTCACTCAAGCGTTGATTGCTGTGTTATAAAATACAGAAAAATTACAACTTTGCAATCAAAAATAAATCATACATTTCTGATTCACATCGTTTTGAGTGATTTTGATTTATTACATTTAATAAACTGTAAAAGAATAGAACCCAACTACAGGTTACACACTATAGCTTTAAGTTCCTGTTTTCCTCTGATCTCTTTTTATCAGCCGAGTCTATTGTTTGTACCTTTAATGATTCCCCCTCTTCTTTGGTTGCAGTCTGGGCCGTCTGGTAGAAGTTCTGTGTTGTGCTTCTTGTCTGCCCCGTCCAACAGAGAGGTTCACCTGAAGCTGCTCTATCTCGTTTGTCGCCGTGGAGAAGCGGGGCTGGGTTTTGTTGCTTGTCTGGTGTTTAAAGATACTGAACGACCTGTTAGCACCTCTAAGTGAAGAGCACCATGTGAGGGCGTGACCTTAGCAATGCTGTCCCGAAGTCCCACTCCTGGGATGAACGGGTTTGGTGGTTTGGTCGCCGGAAAGGCAGGAGGTTGACTTTGCAGAGGTCTTCCTGTCGCTGGTTCTAAAAGTTAGGGGGTTGTAAACGACATATTGATCCAAGGGGCAGGAGTTCGACTTGCGGAGGACCGGGTCCACACAGTCCACATGGAACTGAAGTGTGTGTGTGTGTGTGTGTGTGTGTGTGTGTGTGTGTGTGCGTGTGTGTGTGTGCACGTATGTGAAGTGGAGAAGGAGAGACAGAGGAGAGGACTCTTATGTAGTTTGTAGTTTTCAGTCTTCACAGTCTGCTTTCTGATATTTTAGATATTCTGAACTGTTAAGTACACATAAAAGCTGTTTAATCTGATTTAATATTGGGCCTGGTATGCTCAAACACTGTCTGAATTTGACACTTTATATGACTTTAAAATGCTTCCCATGCAAGCACACAGTGAAAGGTTTTTACCTTGTGATTGCAGGGTAGAGTCCGCACGAGCTGGCCCAGCGTAAAACTCTGCAGGCAAATCCGGCACTGCAGCCCCTCGTCCAAAAGCCGAGACCACGATCTCACAATCACTTCAGGCAGATGCTCCAACACACTGTCTGCTAAAGGATCTGCAGCCACTGGAACAATGTTGAGGAGGAGATGAGGGACACTTAGCAGAGATATTCATCATGCTGAGCTTTAGAACAGCTTGGAAAATTCACCTGTGGCTGATCGTTGGATTAGTTTAAAAATTAGAAAAGAGCGCATCCGGGTTTTTATTCTGTGCCTGTTGGTACTGTAGTCACAAAGGGGGAGAAATATTTGAAGGCCATGTTTTACAACAATAACACTCCATGCTTAAGTTGGTGTAAAAGATATAATTTTTTTAAAAGTTTTTAATAATTCATGCACAGACCAGCAGGAAGTGTATCCGCTACATAGTAAGAAGCATATTAAGAAATTCAAACTGTTAAAACACAGAGTTTGGAGCTGCAGGGATGAGAGTTAGCTCCTCCACGTCTGAGACCATGGCTCTCAGTGTGAAAAGTGTAGCTTGGTCACTCTGGGTTGGGAATGAGTATTTGCCCTAAGTGGAAGAGGTAAAAAATCTCAGTGTCTTGTTCGTGAGTGGAGGAAGGACAGACGGATTGGTGCACACCAGTCTCCTGGACGGATGGATGGATGGATGGATGCAGTGATAGCTTGCCCGTCATTTTGTGGTTGAGAAGTTGCTCCCTTTGGTTCAGCAGTCGGGTTCTCTTCTATAAGGCACCACTCCTCTCTCCTTTTCTGTTTTAAGTGAATAGTTGTGAATGTGCACAAATGTGCAGATTTATCCAACAGGACAGAAATGCTCTTTCATCAGAAGAGCGGCTCTCAAACTGTGGAGTGGAAAAATACAGAGTGAAACTAAGTGGAAAGAATAAATTTTGTTTGGTAAAAATATGCCAGAGTAAGTTTGAGAAGCACCACATTAGAAACACTCAAGGAAGGAGAAATACGATGATTCACCTGAAAATGGCCTCTTTGGTTTAATACATGTTCTCCAGCTGTATTATGGAAACTTCTACAATATGAAATCAAATATATTGTATTTTACACCATCCTATAATTCATAATATCAGAACAAAGGGAAGTAACAGATGAATCATATTTATGATGTCATGAAAAACTAGTGTCCCACCTGAATCAGTCTTGGTATATTTTAATAAAGATTTAGTTTATGGGGAGAAACTTTAATGTGGATTCTGGACTTAAGAAGTGCTCAAACTTTCAACCCAGTCCTGTGTACTTCAAGTACCTGTGACTCAGAATACATTCATCATATGGAGGTAAAATTGCAAATAGCTAATGGCCCAAAGCAAACTGCAAAAACAACCCCAGACCGTCTCGAGGTGAAGACCTCCTGCATTAGAGACAAAGACATCCTCCTTTTAACCCCATGTGGCAATTACAGGTAGGTTTTAGAAACGTCAGCTTTGCTTAGCCGGACTAGACAGATAAATCTTTGGGAAACCACAAGTTCAATTTTGATTGAATAGATGACCTTATTTGGTTTATGCTACCATTCATGGTACAAGGGGAAAAGGAAAATTTATAAGAAAAAAATTGCAAAGTTATGTGAAAAAACTCACAAATTTATGAGGAAAAATTATAAACTAACAAGAAAAAAAAATCTCCAGCAAAAGCAGTTGTGGGAAAATAATAAATTTACGAGAAAAAACGGGCAAATTTACAAAGTAAGGAAAATTTCTTTGTAAATAATTGAGGAAAAACGCTTTAAAGAAAATTTTGAAATATTACAAATATCATTATGAAGATTATAAAGAGTTTTGGACCAATCACAGACCAATCTTGTGCAAAAGCTCCAAAAGCTCTGGATACTTCTGGATGATGTCATTAAAGCTGGATATCCCCAATATGGTCATCTCAGGCACAGAAGCCCCACCCACCTGCTTCTGCTCGTGAGATGGAACAAGCTGAAGAAAGCAGCTGGTTTCAGGAGCGAAAATGTTTACTGGAGTATTTCAGTGAGCTCTAAAGTTTTATTGATCATCAGTGGCATGACATCTCTCAGGATTAAATAATCCTGCCAGGATTAAACGATTTCAGTCACTCAGAGGCCCTCAACATTTTGCATCTATCACACTTTCATGTTTCAGATCATAAAACAAATTTTAATATTAGATGAAGATTACCAGAGTGATTTCATTCACTTAGAGAAAAAAGCTATCCAAACCTACCTGGAGCTGAAGCAGCAAAGCAGCCCCAGACCATCACACTACCACCACCATGGTTGACTGTTGGTCCGATGTTCTTGTTATGAAATGCTGTGTTAGTTTATGCAGATGTAACGGGACTCAAACCTTCCAAAAAGTTCAGCTTTCGTCTCGTCGGTCCACAGAATATTTTCTTGGAGACCATCAAGATGTTTTTTGGCAAATGTGAGACGAGCCTTTGTGTTCTTTTTGGTCAGCAGTGGTTTTCTCCTTGAACTCTCCCATGGATGCCATTTTTGCCCAGTCATACGTTTGATGATGTGAAACATGTAAGTGTGACAAATATGAAAAAAAATGTGCAAATACACACGTTTGTCCAAGTATTACCATATACAACTGATATTTCCTGCTTTAAATTTCTGGCTTCTGTTCAAATGAATTCAAATACATTTTGCACACTTTCTGATATTCTTGATTTTTATTGTAGAACAGAAATTATGCGGCTCGCATATCGATTACATCAGTACTTGTGGAAGTGAGGCAGTGCTTTTCTATAATAAAAAATAAAAATTCAGATAAAATCAACTCAGGTAAAACATTCTCCAGCGTGGTATGCATAAGAAGACATAAGCAATGTGTACAGTACCTAGAAACAGTCATTCCACTAAGGTGGTCGAAAGCTGAGGTTTTTCTTCATTTTTCATTTATTAGGACGGCGCTACTGTTTGATAGTGTGATGTTCAGTCACTGAGTCTACCTCCAAGGTTATCTAACCTACAACAGGAACCAGGCCACATGATGGTGAAATTAAAACTGTCCCTCATCACCGTATCTTCACTGTACTCAGTCTGATTGCACAGCGGTCCGCTGAGCTCCAGTCAGGTCTCCACTTTGCCAAAGGTGCCGTCCGGCGGTCGGTAGTGTCTGGGGAAGGCCTTGAGCTGCAGCGAGTTAAATGCGTATTTTCGGCATCCGACGTTCTTCACAGTGTTTTCCCGTCTGCAGCCCTCGCTGAGAAACCAGAAGGAGGACGAGGAGGAAGAGGAGGAGACAGAGGGGAGAGGGCGTTTACAGGCAGAATGAGAATAAAAGAAAAAAAAAAGCAGAAATGATGATTGGTGCACATTACAAAAAAGATGAAACCATTCATTCTTCATCCCAAAGATGATGTCTCAATTCAATCATGAGTGCAAAGGATTAAGTGTCAGAGGATACATGTGTTCTGGTACAAAGTCAAAGGGATGAAATAAAATCAGGGGATACACTGAATAAAACTCTCATTAGGTCAAAAAAAGTCCAGTCACACAGCTTTGAGTAAACCTGCGTTCTTTTTACTGGCCAGCAGGTGGCGATACATGTGGTTGCAAAACAGATGCCTGTGGTAGAACGGCCCTCTGCACTGACCTCTAAACACTTCCATGATGATTTTATGGGCTCAGTCGCTCATTTACGGTCACACAGAATAAACTGGTCATCTTACAGTGTCAGGAGTATCCAGGATCTGCTCGCTGGCTGTTAGCTTGTGGTTGACGGGCATAAGTTGTGCCTCTAACTGGCTTCTTTTCCTATGGAGAACTTACTCGATTTCCAGCTGACATATGTAAAAACTGTGTAAATCTGCAGGTCTTCATGTTTCTGAAACACATTTGTTAGAGAAAAAAATGAAATAATGGGGAGAGCAGCTCTGCAAGATACTGGACAAAATTACTCATTTAGGAAAATATATGAATTTTCAAGTTTTCAACTTTGACACAAACAAATGTGTCGACTTGTTTTAGGCGTCAGCCATACAGGCCTAGAGACCGGTTGGTGACACCCCCCTGGCAAGCTGGCAATCGGCTGCAAATAAGGTGCTGCACCGTAATCCTCCTTGTGATTGCTTTGGTCACAGTCACCAGTAGTTTGCATGGAAGACGTTGATTTGTGTGCAAACACTCGCCATTTACTCCCCCAGTGGTAGAGTAAATGCATTGCGCTCTGAATGGTAGTGAAAGTGGAAATGGAGAACGAGTGCCTTCAAAACAAAAGTTGTGCCATACTGCTGCAACCAACTTTACTTTGAAGGCGAAAGATCGCAGAAGGAGACGCAAATGCCTTTGGGGTCGTGTCAAGAAGGACCCTTTGTGAATAAGAAAGTAGCCTTTATCCTTAGTTTTAGTCTGTTTGTTGGTAAAATTTGTTACTACAACTTGTCTGATGAGACTTTAAATGTCTACATGACGTTTAGCCAACTGCCTTCAAAAAGTGTTGTTTTTATTGCAATGCCTATGCTGATTTATCTAAATCTTGCCCTCAATACAATATTAATTAAAAAGACTAAAACTAATACTGAAACTAGTAAGAACTACATTAAAACTAAACATGTTCAAGCAATAAAAAAACAACTGAAACTAAACTGATTTGGAAAAAAGTGAAAAACTACATAAAAATTAAAAACTAAATAAACTAACCCAGTAAGGGTTGAATGTGACCGAGAAAGGCTGCACCCTCAGAGGCTGATACGCTGCTGTGCTATCCGTTTCACTCTAAATGGAGCTATAATGTACAAAATTAACATCATGTTGTATTCAGTTAGACTTGAAACTAGTGACTGAGATCATAAAATCATCAGGAATGTGTTCACTGAAGGCACAGATCGAATGAACAGCAGGGTCATTTTCTCATAGACGTCTATAGAACGACTTGCTTCTGCAACCACAGTAGTCGCCCCCTGGTGGCCAGTAGAAAGAATGCAGGTTGGAGGCACTTCCACACTGGGTTACATCTGAGTTCATGTTTTCTATACCATCTACAACTATCACGCACACAGTAAAAGATCATTACAGGCAATTACTTTCTAAATAAAATGTTAGTATAAATAAAATGAAACAAAACTGCACTTTCAGCTTTCCTTTAAGAATAAAAGTAACAAGAACAATAGTTAAAAAATAAAAATGGCCTATGGATTAATTCTTGACTGCAATCCCCACTGATGACCAGCAGAGGTCAGCAAGTTTATGCTCTTCTAAATCTTTTAAACAGAGGTTCCCATGGTGTTGTAGACACACTTCAAAGATCCCTGGTTTAAGACCAGGAGGAGACACAAACCCATCATCAAGGGGTCACAAGTCAGTGCACTCCCCGTACCAGCCTCAACTACGGAAGCAGCTGAAAGTGCCTTTATTAAACTGATTCAACAGCAAAAGTGCTGTTGAATGGGGCAAAAAAAAATAAATCTTCAGATACACACACTGACAAACACACATTACGACACATGAAGTCACAAACACATGAATAAATAGATGGACAGGCTCCTAATTTTCTGCTACTAGCTGGATATTCCCACTGTCTCTTTATTCAAAGCACAGCTGAAGCACGTTTAACTATAACCATCTAGAAACTGATGCAGTTCAAGCAGGTGAGAGTAAGAAAAATGTGCAACGAATGGAGAACGCACAACTTTAAAGGCTATAAAATATCACACAGTCTTTACGATCTGCAGGTGGAGGCAGGAAACATTTATTTCAGCAGGCGGACGGCAGGTTTTCCGGGCGTGTGGTACACGGCGAGGTTAAAAGCCTTTGGACGTGAACGAGAAAGGAAAAATCTGGGATCATAATTTCCTGCTGCGTGCCAACTTCAACAACAACAAGAGAGCCACAAATATCAGAGAAAGTCAAGATCTTCAAAATGAGAAGGTTTGAAAACACCTGCAAACACTCACAACAAAAACACATAAATATGCATATCAGAGGAAACTCATAACAACAGTCATATTCAGCTGAGTGTCAACAACATGACAGTTATGGCATAAGCATTATAATAATTAACATATATACTCTGCTTTGGAGTAACTTCAGACAGTATATATATATATATATACATATACATATACATATAGGTAACAGATAAATAAAGCATTTTGGCAATACAAGCATTTAAATACAGTTTATGTACAGAGGTACAAATATATTCTGATAATCTGAGTTCCTAAAAATAAATAAATAAGTAAATAAATAAATAAAGCAAAGGAGGAAAAAGGCAAACTGATGTTTCTCTTTAGGTAGATGATATAATATTTGATTTATATCTGTAGGAAGCACTTTAGGGTAATTACACCTGCAGGTACACTGGGATTTAATGCATCTGATACTGTTACACCTCACTGGCATTTATTCTGGCATATATTTTTGTCACTTTCCAGTAAACACATTCCTGCTGCGCAGCGATGGTGAACTCCGATATCGTTATATTGATTTAAATTTTAAATAAATGCTAAGCTCACAGAGGTAGTTCTACACGTGATGAGAGCGCAATAACCTTAAAACAAATGCTACAAACATAACGAGCCGTGTGTAATCACTTAAGACGCGACATTTTGTGTTTGCGTTGCTGCCAGATTTTAGCTAAAAAAGGTTGACGCCACACTCATGTTAGCATGCTAAGCTGACGCCACAGGCTGGTTAGCTTCGGTTCGCTAAATTATTTATGCCACAAAATATTTTTACACTGATTAAATGTTTGAAATGTTGAGCTTTAAACGTGCTGGTGGATTTTTTTTTTTTTTTTTTTTTTTTTTGGTTTTTGACAAAGCCGGGCTATCTACTCAGCTGTCTTTTCAGTCGTTGTTCAAAAACATGAAGCCAGTTTACAACTAAGAGACAATTAACCTAACAATTAGCACAAAGAGAGAGCTAGCAGAAAATAGCTAGCCTGGCTCTGTTCAGAGAAAACAAAATCCACCCAAGTGCGGCTCAAAGGACCGAAGACCCCTTTACATAGAAACAGCATGTGCTGCACCGACCGCTAGGTTGAGCAAATGGCTGCTGCGCTCTGCCTGTGCTGCCATTTTATTTATTAAATTTTTAGGATCAGTCATGGTCTTTACATATACTACCTGCTCCCTGTTCTGCATTTCTACTGGTCACACCACAAGTGCCTCCCAGCCAGCATGCTCGCACTTTGCTAGAATCAGAGAGAAACTATTCCTGTGTGGCGGCGGCCATCACGAAGAACAGGTTTTAGAGGGCAGCAGTGCGCTGTCACGTTGTATGTAACTACAACCCCAATACCAAAAAAGCTGGAATGCTGTGTAAAATGTAACTAGAAACAGAATACAATCCTTTTATTTATTTATTTTTATAATAGAACATAGTAAAAAGTCTCAGATATGTTTCCTATTTTAAGAAAAATATTCTAAATTTGATGGCAGCAAGACATTTCAAAAAGGTTGGGAAGGGAGGGAACAAAAGGCTGGAAAAGTAAGTGGTACCAGAAAGAAACAGCTGGAGGAACATTTTGAAACGAATTATTAATTGGCAGCAGGTCAGTAACATGATTGGTTATAAAAAGAGCATCTTAGAGAGGCAGAGTTTCTCAGGAGTAAAGATGGGCAGAGGTTCACCAATCTGTAAAAAACTGTCCACAAATGTTGATAAATTTCAGAATAATGCTCATCTATGTAAAATTGTGAAGACTGAGTATCTCATCATCTACAGTTCATAATATCGTCAAAGGATTCAGAGAATCTAAAGAAATCTCTGTGTGCAAGGGGTACAAGGATAAAAATCAGTATTGGATGTCTGATCGTCAGGTTCTCAAGCAGCACGGCATTAAAAACAGACATGATTCTGTGACTGAAATCACTGCATGGACTCAGGAACACTTCCAGAAACCACTGTCTGTGAACACTCTGAAGGTGCATTAGTGCCTGTGAAACTGGCAGCTTGCACATCTGGAAAGGCACCATCAGTGCTGAAAGGTATGCACAGGTTTTAGAGCAACATATGCTCCCATCCAGACGTCTTTTTCAGGGAAGGCCTTCATATTTCACCAAGACAATGCTAAACTGCATACTGCATCTATTACAGCAGCATGGCTTCATAGTAGAAGAGTCTGGGTGCTGAATTAACCTGCCTGCAGTCCAGACCTTTCTCCACCTGAAATAATTTGAAGCATCATGAAATGAAAAATACAGCTGCTGAGCAGCTAGAATCCTATCCTTTAGAGACATGTTGCTGCCATCAGATTCAGAATGAGCTCATATTTTCCTTAAAATGGTACACGTTCTCACTTTAAACATTTGCTATGTTTTCTTTGTTCTATTGTGAATAAAATGTGGGTTTATGAGATTTGCATTTTATTTACATTTAACACAGCATTCCAACGTTATTGAAACTGTGGCTGTATTTAACGGTCATACATTCTTATTTAATATGTATAAAGCTCAAGGAATAAAGACAAGTTGTAGTTTTATAAGATTAGCTAAATTAAGCTAACCAGCTGCTATATCAAAAACGGTATACTGCATTTTCTGTGATTTATTATAGTCTTGTATGCTGCGTAAGCTATACAAGCTCCTTATCACGAAGGTTAGCACTACCTAAACCAGCCTGAAAGATGTTCGACATTTTCAGGATCCAAAAAGAATCATTTTACTGTAGTATGTGACTGTTTAGAGGTCATCAGAGCGGGTAAACTCCCAAAGGAGGCTATTTTAGTCCGATCCATTTCCATACTGGGTCGATCTTAATGAGACAGAGCCACTGAACTCTAGGGAGGCGACTGATGGTAATGTTTAGCTATACAAGCCAAGATATTGATTTTTACATTGCAGATTCCCAATGTGTAAAACAACCCGAGTGCTTCTGGTTTCTTATGCTGCTTAAAATGTTCTAAACATATTTTCCACATACATTGTTAAAGGGGACCTACTATGCTTGTTCCCAGCTTTATGATTTTATTGTGGGATGCTATTAGAGTAGCTTTGGATAGTTCACAGTTCAAAGATCCTTATTATTTTATACTTGATGCAGCCCCTCAATTCATCCTCTGTCTGAAACGCTGTTTCTTTCAGGGCTTAGTCATGCAGGCCTAGAGACCAGTCAGCAACCACTGATCGCAAACTGATCGAAAACTGGTTGGCAAGTGGTTGCTGACTGTCATCAGGTGAAACCAGTCACAAAGTGGGTGCTGCAACAAAAACAAAAACCTCTTTGCGATTGCATTAGTTGCATTAGCTACCTAGCTGCCACAGTTAGGTAGCAACCAACAGTTGCCCACAGTTTGCATGGAAGACGCTGACTTGTCTGCAAACACTCGCTCACTATCCACCAAGTGGTAGCAATAGTTGAAAAACATTCGCTTTAAAGTAAAAGTTGTCTTTTAAGGCTCAGTCTCACTAAATTAAAAACAGGATGGTAGCATCTGTGCGACTAGGACAAATTAGTGGTTGTCCACTGAATAAACTGCATTTTTTTTGCTGTCTTTAAATAGTTAATGAGAATTTCTCTGTAGACAGCAACAGATTTGCAATTTTCCCTGATTCATCACAGCTAATTGCCATATTATCGCAAACAGATTGCATGTAATTGCCAACTTCACTCACTCAATTACAAACTGAGAGGCTGATAGCAGACTGGCTTCATTTTAATGCAGTTTTATTGCTGTCTTATGCATAAAAGTTGTTTTAAAAACAGCCACTGAATGCAAGTGGTTGCAGACCTGGCCTCCAACAACTATTTCAAAAGGCAATGAGATTGCAAGTTCATTGCCCACAATCATAGTAATTTTGGTCGTGCCGCAGTCTCCATCCTCTGTTTTGCCTAGTTGGTTCGTGAATACACATTTTTCCCTACCAATCAGGGAGTAACCGACCATCTCTCGGACCGCAAGACTGGGGCTAACAATTGATTTCACTTAGCAACTGCCAACAATCTCCAGCAGCCACTCGTAATTAGTCTGGGAAAACTAATCTTTCTCCAATGTCCGGTGGCTGCCAGGCAGTTGCAACTGGTCTTTAGGCCTGTGTGACCTATGCCTAAGGTCACCCTCCCTAAAAGCCCACTTTCTTCTGATTGGACAATATCAGGAAGCCTGCCAATGGGTAGCACCCAGTGCTTGTGCTGTACTATGCGCAGAAATACAGCATCTATGGGACAACTTTCACAGAATTTTCTTACTTTGTGAAAGCTTAAATACATTTAATGTGAATTTCCTGTCACATTTAAACTTTTTATTATTTAAAACTGAGTTAAAAAAAAAAAAAAAAAGCAAATTAGGTCCCTTTTACTTCCCCCAATACAACTGGAACAGTCAAGCCTCCACACTCACTAGGTGGGTACACAAGTTTTTTAGAAGAACCATGAAGTTAGTAAATGGAAAAATAAGACTAAGTTATTACTCTTCACAATAATACAACCATATAATTAACACTGGGCATACAGCATATCAAAACAACACATTCTGTCTAGGAAGCTCGATTAAAAGTGCATAAACCTAGCTAAAACCAAGTAGCTGATTAACTGCTGAGCCAGCACATTAATAATTAGTTGGCATATATTTGAATTATTTGTCATTTTTCAAGCATAAATACCAAATACTTGCTGGTTCTAGCCTTTTGAATGGTAAAGTTTGCAGTATATTTTAAAAAATGTGTTAGTAATCTAATTATCTTTGGGTTTTGGATTGTTGGCAAAGACCAAACAAAACAGTTAATCAGCTGACAGACACTGGGATCATTATATTTGACACGAGAATGCTTGAAACAAGAGGAACACACATTGTGTATTTTTCCCTCTTTTTCTTGGATGCATAAGCCAAAGCGAAAGTGGACATCCCATCTTTAATAGCTTAAACTCTTTGCATATCTCTTTAAGTCACAAAGTGAACTCCTCACATTATCCATCAAACACTCTTCCATCTCTATAAAGCTAATGTAAACGTATTG
Source organism: Cichlasoma orientale (assembly GCA_034780415.1). Lineage (NCBI taxonomy): Eukaryota > Metazoa > Chordata > Actinopteri > Cichliformes > Cichlidae > Cichlasoma > Cichlasoma orientale. The sequence continues at coordinate 66,545 of JAVDPK010002910.1, read as the reverse complement.
GCTGGTACAGATAAATGCTCTAAAGGGTGCACAAGCTGCACCACTGAAAACATATTTCCCCTGAAAATCCTACAATCAAACTTTCCAGTTACAAGCTGCATCCTAAAATCCACAAAGATCCAGCTCAGTCAGTCGGCGAGACAGAGCTGATCTCCGCTGCATTATCCTGGAAGCCGAAGAGCAGATGTGGGTGGAATCACTGACTTACTGCATCTATTTTGGCACACTGGGACCAATTAAAGTGTGTGAAGAGCATCATCGCTCGCCGCTCTAACCCTCTGGGCAGGTGAAAGCGAGGACATGAAGCGTCTAGCCTGTCGCTGCTTTTATAAATGAACTGAACCCATAAACAACACTTAGCCAGAAACCCCTGAACTTAAGAGGGACACTTAAACGATAATGATTCAGGCTACAGGACTCATTTGATCTTGATGTTTTGGTGTCATTTTGCAGTAACAGAACAATTTTTTTAAGACTATTATAACAACCCTGGATTTTTTTTTTTTTGGCAAAAAAAAAACAGAACAACAAAACAACAACACTAGGGCCCGGATTTAAGAGTTGAAACTGTGACCACCTGATAAATGAAAGTAAAATAATCAATAACACTTTATTTTTGCTCAATGTTTGGTCTCCACCAGCTCGTGGGGGAAATATCTGACACTAAAGAGCAGCAAGAGAAAACAAACAGTAATGCCGTGCCCTCGACTGCATAATGGTAAAATGTGCCATTAATTTAAGGAACATTTACCTTGCTGACTATTTTGCTGACTATTTTGATAATTCATTTTAGAAACAAATAGATCAAATATGTTTCTGCTTCTCTTCTTTGAAAAAAAAAATCTTTTTGCAATAACCAAACTGAAGACATTAATAACATTAAGTCAGACTGGTGTAAACAGTCAGTTAATGGGTTCAGTTCATTTGCTCTGAGTAATACTAACACCGCTTCACGCAAACATCTCAATAGGCTGGGTGTAAACAAAGTCAGGAACCGACCCAGATCTGCTGAAAGTGCACAAGCTCAGGCAAACGCAGAAAAGTCCTTCTAGCTTCTAGAGAAGCAGGAAGACCAAAACAAAGAAAAATAAGCAAATGCTGCCTTAAAAATATATATCTAAGCGAAAGCATACTTGCTCCATTTTGGCACGAGATAAAAGCTTTAGTTTCCTCTACATTAACGAGTAGGGCAAGTGCAAAAGCACATATGGAAGACCATAAATCAGATGATCCAAAAACATGTATTGCACAGATGAAATAAGCTGTTTGTGCAAAGCTTAAATCATAAATAAAATATTCATTTCATCGCTACTGTGGGTCTTTCCTGAAAGCAAAGTTTCTATATAATCCGCTTATCTTTATACACATTTACAGTCTTCACAAAGAAACCGCGTCTTTCTGTCAGTGAAGGATAAGGCAGAGCACTCACTGACCGTCACAACGGAACAAGATGTGTCCATCAGAGGGCGCTATACACTAAGAATGAAATCATTAGGCAGTACTGGGAGCAGATTTGGATTGTCCTGTCAGTTACTACAGGTAACTTTTTCATTTCTGGACCATATTTAATCATCTTGTGTTATATGTTCACACAGAGCCAGCTGAATTATTTAAAGTCCTCATTTTGGCAAATACCATCCACACAGACAAAACTGAGCTTTTTTCTTTTTTTTTCTTTTTTTTTTTAAATAAACACTTTCAAGATGGATGAAGCTGAAAAACTTTAGTTTTAAAGTCGGGGGGGGGGGGGGGGCCCCCCCCCGCATGCATGGTTGGTTCAACCTTGAAGCAGTTTATCCTCAGTAAAGAAGTATTGAGAACAGAGCTTTGGAAAATTATAACTTCATAATTGTTAAAATTTTGTACTTCATACGAAAAAGAAAAGAAAGTACTGCTATAGTCCTACATGTGGCAGCATGCAGGACTATAGCAACAAGTACATTGTGAGTTTAAATGTATTAAAACAGATGAATTCTGGCCAGGAAGAAAATGAAATAATTGCCATGTAATTGAGGTATGTATGTGTGGACGGGTATCATCCTAAAAACACACGTGAATGGGAGAATGTAGACTTCACATTCAGCAGGCTTTGTGTGGACATAGTGTGTGGTCTTAAGGTCAAATGCAGGCAACACGATACTGTAAACGTATCAGGAGTGTCAAACACATGGCCCGGGGGCCGGAAACGGCCCGCAAAGGCATCCGGCACACATAGAGCCTAGAGACCCCCAGGTTGCTAGGGAAAAATTTTCCTGATTGGTTGCAAAGAGGTATACGGTGCTACACCACAAATCTCGTTGCAATTGTTTTGGCTGCCAGCACACTGCCACATCACTCGCATTTTGCATGGAAGACAACTAATCTGCAAACGCTTGCCAACTGCTTGTCCCGCAGCAGTGATCGTGTGAAAAGAGCAACCCAAACCAGAAAGGTAGAATGTTCGCCTTCTACAAAAAGCTGCAAACACCACATTTCAAAAAAACCTAAATTTTACTTTGAAGATGACCTTCTCCATCACCAGTTTTTCAAGTTTCATTACCTCTTGGCAAGTATTTGCAAATAAGTCATCATCTTACTGTACATGCAAACTATTACAACTGCTGCAATATGGTAGCAACCAAAGCAATCGCAGCAAGGCTGTTAGTGTAGCATCCTCTTGTTGCAATCAACTTTACCTAGTGATTGCCAGCAACCAGATGAGGATTACACATTTTTCTAGTTGATTTGGAAAAATGCGAGACTGAGGCAAAATCTCTGCCTGTGTAATCTTTGGGGTTTGGACTGTTGGCAAATCACTTTGTAGAAAAGGGGGACTTCTCACTGCATTTTCTCCTTAACCTCCGGAGACCCGAGCGCTTGTTTGGGATAAACTTTTAATTTCTTAGCTCTTTAAGATTAGTTGGGCCTGATAGATATAAAAACTGAACAGAAAGTTATTGTTTTTTTTTTCAACCTCACTGTGGTTTATTATCAGCATAACTGAATAGTCATCAAGTATAAAACACGTGATTGAGAAGAATGAAGTCTAAGGTGCAGGAAAGTCCCACTGTAGTGACCCCATATGATGACACAGGGTCTCAGGAGGTTAAGATATCTCAGGTTGTTCTTATAGAACACATACACTCATAGAAAGAGGAACAATTGGGTGTTTTATTTTGGGGTTTTTTACAGGTTATTAAGTGAGTTTTAGCATTCTCAAATTGGGCTTTATGAGGCCAGTGAACTAAGTGAGTTTGACACCCCTGATCTTTATGACAGGTTTTTTTTAATCGATGTGTGAGAAACAAGAAAAAAAATAAGAAAAAGAAAAGAAAAAATGGCCAAAGCGTGGCTCTTGATAAACGGGGCATCACTTGAGTAAAGCCCTTAGTCAGGGTGGGACAGTGTGTGTGAGTTGATTACACCACTCTCACAGGTCAGTGGCACAGTTTCAGAAACACCCTGGGGAGTCAATGTGGAGCGTCCCCACCCCTCCTCGTGATTTGTTTGCCGTTCAGTCACTCCTGGCTGAGAGCTATTCGTTCAGCTGCATCGCAGTTTGGCCAGGAAGTAGGCCACACTGAGGAAGATCCACACCACCAGGAGGTTGGGGCTGAAGGCCAGCAGGGGCAGGGAGTACATAAGGCCGGGATCCAGCCGGAAGTCACGCACTGGCAGCAAGCCGCTCAGGTTCTTCTGGATCACCCCCTCCCTCGTGCCAATGCTGCCGAGTCACGGGGGAGGGAGGAGGAAGAAGAGGAGGAGGAGGAGGAGGAGGAGGAGGAGGAGGAGGAGGAGGAGGTGTGAAGCAGCAAACGAGATAGGAGGAAGGAGAGAGAAAAACAGAAGGAAATAGATAAAGAAGAGGGATGGAGGAGGAAGGAGAAGGAATAAGAATTCCAAGGAGGAGGAAGGAAAGGTGAAGAGTGTGGTGCAAGGATAAACAGATGGCGTGTACATGCACAGGGGTGAGACGGCAAATTAAGACATAGCACAGGTAAAAAAAAAAAAAAAAAATCACAATGACAATGAAGAACCCACAACCACAATGATTGGAAGTATTTTACACCAAAATTCAAACAATAATATTGAGGTGGCAGCAAATGGGCGGGAGAGGTAGAAATCAAGAGCACAACAATCCCGCAAACATGAACAAAACAATCATGTAACGGGAAACAAGAGGAAGAGGAAACAGAGGAGGAGAAGAGAGAAAAAAGAGAAATTAAGAAAGGGAAAGAAGGTAAGAAAATACAGCAATGGCTCTCCATGTTTATATACTCTAAGACATGGTGTGAAGGAGGGGAGGAGGAAGGAGGGACAGATGGAGGGAAAAGACTGGAAAAACACCCTTTTTATTTAAAGGAGCAAAGCTTAAAGGAAGAACTTTAGACTATAATTTAAAAGGCTGGTGTTCTATTAGAGTTAACATGCGTTAAGGGTGTCTTATCCATTTACTTCATCCACTTTAAACTGGGTGTGGATAGGTGGGGTAAGAGAGGGAATGAAGGGGAACGATATCTCCAAGCATTGTCTAACATGCTTCAAACGGATAATAAAACAAACTCTAAAAATGATCAAATTTCATGCACGTCGGCTGGTGAGGAAGAGGAGAGGAGGAAGAGGAGAGGAAAAAAGGTGAAGAGACATCGTATCATGCGAGTATCTGTGGGACTTTATTGCATGTTTACATCGTTTTACAACAGAAATATCCACAACATCAAGTCACACAACTGTTGTTGACACAGAAAGTTACAAAGACTGGTCACACAGAGGCTTTTAAAGATAAACGCTGTGACTGTCTTCCAGCAGAAAATCACATAAATATCAATGCCTGGGAATATAAATTCCCAGCATCCCTCACAACACCTGTCCTTTTTTATCTGTTTATCTTGTCTCTGTTTTTTTCTTCCATTAACTACAATGATGCGCAAGGCCCACTTAAGATTTGAAAGAAATAAATATATAAGGGGCTGGGTGAGAAGGGTTATAATTCTGACAAAAACTAAATTTTCAAGATTAAAGTCACAAATTTATAAGAAAAAGAACGATCAAATTTATTTAAATGTTGCAAATTTAAGAGAAAAAAGTGGCAAATTTAGCTGACAAATGTGATAAATTTAAGAGGAAAAAAAGAATGAAATTTACCTGAAAAAAGAGCAAATTTACAAGAAAAAAATGGCCAATTTATGAGAAAAAAAAGCAATAAGAGACAAATGTTGCAAATTTATAAGATAAATGTTGCACATTTGCAAAAAAAAAAAAAAGAAATTTACATGAAAAAACAAGCAAATTTGCAAGAAAAACGTGCTAAATGTTGCAAATTTACAAGATAAAACAGGCAAATTTAGGAGAAAATGTGTCTAATTTATAAATGTGGCAAATTTGCAAGAAAATTTTGTCCAATTTACAAGAAAAATGTAGCAAGAAAAAAATATGGCAAATTTTACCATTTTTTTTTCTCAAAGACATTTTTCCCATCCCGTAAACTTGCCAGTGTTCACTTGTACACTTACAGCTTTCTTAAAAAACAAAAACAAACAAAAAAAAAACTACATGTAAAAAAATCTGATACTAAAAAGTATCAGATTTCACTTCTCTGACCCAGCCCCATTTTTGATGTATGCATTTATGTTTGTTTTTACCTTCACTGGCCCTAATGTGCTGTCATAAATAACAGCGAACAATTGTTTCCATAGTAACAATATGAGAGGAATTCATCCAAAAATGTTAAATAGATGAAGAAAAAGAAAACTTTTTAAAAGTATAGAATCAGCATTAGTTCACAATAACATTAGCCACAAACTCAAGCTCAATGCCAAACCTTCTATTGGCAAATCACCCTTTTAAGCGGCTGTAGCCCACTGTTGCTTCTGCAAGCTGCTTTGCAACCCACATCCACCCCAGCCCTTCTTTCATATACTGTTCCTGACTTAATCAATGTCATGTGTGATCTGTGCTGGCTCTGGCTGCTGCTGTTTTTATTATAAGTGTGAGTTAATATTAAACCCGTGCTATTTCACACATATATGCAGTATATTGTGTTGTATGTATGCATTCTCTTGCCATGCTGCAAGGCAAAAAAAAAGCACAAATTTTGAAAAATGACCAAAAGAAAATAAAAATAATATTTTGTCATAATTTTCACGCAGAGGCAAACTAAACCCATTTCTTTTACACAGACAGATTTATTTGGAAATGAGTGGAGAAAACGAGGATGGGTGAAGGAAATCGATGGCAGTGCTTTGACAACACAAACAGAGGAAAAGGAAGACAGCTCAGACAAGCAGACGGATGTTCAAACAGATGTTTAGACAGACAAGACAAAAAGACAAACCAACAAGCACCCGACAAAACTATCAAAGGAGGGACTGAGTAGCAGTTGGGTAGCCCTCTTCTCCATGTCAGCATCAGAATTTACTGATAAAATTTGAGCCTTTTTGAGACAAGTCTGCCGGTGAAGTGAGGTAACCAACTGAGTCTTAAGACATTCGAGCATCCTCTTTGAGACAACCTCCGGCTCGGATTGTATTGCAGAGGAAGCAGGTGATGAGTTTTCAAACCACACATGGGCAAAACTGATTTTAAAGATCCAATCAAGTATTTGAGAAGCTGTGGATTTATTTCTCTAGAGCTGCTTAACATCAGGCACGTGGCCCGCCCCTCCACCCCCACGTACACCACAGTATATTATGACTGCTGCAGTAATTACCTGCAGTTTTTCGGGGAACTGGGTGCCTTAATTTGGAATCAAGTTCTCAGATTTTGAAGTGGATATCTGAATATTTTCTCCAGCAGGAACTATTTGTCCTTCTCCTTTTATTTATTTATTTTTTAAATCAGCTCAGTTTGAATTTTTTTTTTATTGGCAGCAAGTTCTTGCTTGCAGTTGTAGCATACGTGGTTGTACTGTAAGTATCACCAACACGCTTTGATATTAAAGAAAAGTTTGAAATGTGACGATTCTCAGGCGACTTCTGCAGCGTTTTTAAGCAGACTGATGTATGGACCCAGGAAGAAATGATATCCTCACAAAGCACAGGTCACACTGATTCTTAAGGATCAGAAACATGATTTTGAGAAGAATGATTTTTGACTCAAAGTAATCTCACAGAGTACATCTGCTTCTCCTTCGACTCAAAGATTTGTGGCAACCTCTAGGACTGAAAATTTAAACCAATCAAGGCCCTCTAATTTGAAGCTGGCTCAATGCCACAGACTCCCAAGACAAATGTCTAACTTTACAGCAGAAATAAACATGTTTACAGCTTGGTTCTAGTCTCTTTAGCCAACTTCCCTCTTCCTAAGAACTGTATGAGTCAGCCATCTGGAATCTGGCTGCTTTGATTTGCAGGTTTTACCTGACACCGAGACCAATCACTGTCTGCGAGGCTTCACATCTTCACGAGTCTGAGTCACTGACATCTCGACAGCGTTTGTGCTGCTGTTCTGGCAAATAATTTGGCTCACTGTGTGTCACACATCATTACTGTCACTTACTAGCAGGTATCTGGTATCCGTGTGTTTTTGAATGCAGCTTGATGACCTTAGCTGGTAACTAAACCAAATATGGAAGCTCGTTTATGCCACTGAAGAAAAATATACATATTTTTGTTGTCCATAAGTCAAAATTTCAGGTTACTAACTTGAAATTTCAAGCCATTTTCTCAATTTTGAGCTATTTTCTCAGAGGTTTGAGTAAGAGATATCAATTATTTTATTTAATTTTTTCAGTGGCGGAAGCAAGCTTCCATAAAATGTCGTCACTTCCGGCTCAAGAAAAGAAAAAGAAAACATTTTTCTAGTGACGCGTTCACACCAAACATGAAGCAAAGCGTCATGTTATCTGCATGAATACGATCACGGTGGAAAGCTACAAATATTGACCTGTAACAGACAGCAGGATGAGCAGGAGTCCAGCCCACAGCTAGAATCAGCTTGTGCTGCATTTTTGGGGGTTTTGCCCACGTGTGATTTGCAGTTGTGCATTTTTCATTCGGGCACTGTGAGGGCGTCCTACCTGCGCATACAGTCGAGGGCCTGCGTGAAGACCTGCGGCGCCATGCCGTGCTCGTGCTGCAGGATCAGGCACTGCTCCAACGTGACTGACATGGCCGTGCGGTCTTTGGCGCTTTTGCAGCTGGTGAAGCGAACCCCGTTCAGCCGCCGACAGATCTGAGACGGCAAAAACAAGCAGGGGAGATGAAGATGATGATGATGAGCGGAAACCATCATCATGCAACTACGTTTTTTTTAAACCTTTTTGGAAAATAGCTTTAAAATTAGAGGCGGTATGTTTAATGAATTCACCTCTGCTGACATATATTAATCATTACTATAATACAGTAATACCCTAATGGTGAATTGAAATTTAGGACTATTTTCAATAAAAATATTACACTTCTCACAAAGTAATCCACAGATCCAGCATCCTACTCTTAGCAGTCAGTAAAAGAGCACAAATGTCACCTCTGCAGCCTGCCACAGGATGTCTACGTTCTTGTTTTTCCGGGCGTTGACGTTCTGCCGCAGAAACCTGAGCAGTTCAGGAAGGCACGTCTGAGAGCGAGATCTCGGGAGGCCTGAATGTAGGTAAGGCCAAAAAAAAAAAGGACGCGTTAAAGCAGGAGTCTGGAACCTTTTTTTTAAGCTTATTTTGTGCTGCTTCTTAATTGTGAAGTGAAGGAACTCATGCAGCATGTACATGGCTTTTCCTGCATACACCAGTAAATATGTTCGGCACCCACTAAAGAAAAATCAACAGGTTTGTGATACAAGTTCGAAAGAAAGAAAATGTGAATGCTAGCGTCTGGTGTGCTCTGTACTCACAGTCCTCGGGTAGGACTTCTTTGAACTGCTCGTAGTACGAGTTCAGTCTGGAGAGACTCTCAGCGTTTATGATCTCCTGCAGGGACGTGTCTCCAAACCTGAAAAAAAACACACACAGTTTGTTTCCGCCATCCAAATACCTGCGCTGCTAAATCCCGAACACGTTCACTCACTTCTCAGCGAGCGTCTGCTGCTCGTTGATGCCAACGTTGAAGTGCACCGGCTGCACCCGCAGCAGCATGCCGCTCTGGATCTCACGGGGCAGAGCTTCAAACATGGGCCCCGGCAGCGGGATGCGGACATTGAAGCCATCCCGGTTCCCCGTGATGATTGGCAGCATCTCGGGGGTGGAGGTGCCGGTTGCCTGGGTGACCTTAAAGATGAAGTGTACAAATATGCAGATATCATCTTGATTAATGTGTAGACAAAGAATATGAGAAACATGAAAGAGCTGTAAAGCTAAGAGTAAATCTAACAGTGGATCTAAAGCCTGCAAACACAGTTAACACTCTGATTCACCTTTCTACCTTTCTTACCTTAAAGGTGACGTTGCGCAGGTCCATGATGCCGACGCTCATGTCCTCCAACATGGCGAGCTCCTCTCCTGCAGACGCACACAGTGGAAATTAGAGGCCCGGCAGGCTTTGACTGATTACAAGAAGCTGTGCTCCGAATGTGCTCGTACCGTAGGTGCTGAGCAGGGACTCAAACTGAGCGAGCAGGCCGATGGTGTAGAGCTGTCTCAGGAATCCGTTGTCACGGAGACAGTTCCTCAGCTTGATAATGAAGCCACAGATGAGAGCGGTGAGCTGTAACACACACACACACACACACACACACACACACACACACACACCGAACAGCAGGTCAGACAAGGAGGAGGCGGTTTGTTGTTTTTCTGTTCCCAAGGATCAGTTCAGACTTTTATAAAGTTTAAGAATTAAATATAACACCAGTCTGACAGCAACATCAGCCACAGCAAGAAGGAACATTTAAGCTGCTTTAGCTGCTACATCTGCAGGCCCCTTTGCAGCCCACCTCCGCTCCAGCCCCTCCTTTTCATGCTGCATCTGTCTAACGGAGGATATCAGATCAATTATGGCCAGACCGGGATGCCGTTTGGGTCGGGAACAAAACACGGCTGCTCCCTTTAGGGGGTCACCACAGCATATCATCTGCCTCTGCCTCACCCTATCCCCAGCATCTTCCTCTGTCACACCAACGCTCTGCATGTCCTCCTTCCCTACATCCATGAACCTTCTTTGTGGACTTCCTCTTTTCGTCCTGCCTGGCAGCTCCATATTCAGCATCCTTTCCTGTCATTCCTCCACACATCCAAACTATGTCAGCCTTGCCCGCTCACGACAGTTGATCATTTTTATTTGCATAAAACAATCAACTTGCTCCTACTTATACAGGAGACTCAGAGCTCATTCTAGCAGTCAGTCTCTCCATTCATTGTATCAGGGCCTTTTAACTGGTGCACTCTCTTATTTTAAATCCAGATGTGACCACGCTCTTATAGTTGTAGGAGGGCAGGAAGGGACATACATGTACGGCCAGAAAAGGAAAAGGATTGTAGTACGGCTGCTGAATGTCATACTAATTATCTCCAGCTTGTGAGACATTATGACACCAGCCATCACTAGCCAGGGCTGCAACCTTGACATGCTCTCTCTCTGTGATGGGAGGTTGTAATCGAGCGAGGTGGAAAGTAAACAGACGACAGGAACCAGGGCAGCTCAGCAGTATTTTGAAGCATTTTTTTATGTCAGAGTGTAAACATTAATCTGCAAGAGAGGCTGCTGCTGCTGCTGCTGCTGCTGCTGCGAACACTGCTGTCAGCCACACTCTGCACTGTAGATGACATTTCAGCGACATTTATAACTGGAAAATGTTCATCTTAAATATACACGCAATATCTGTATGGCCAATGTTTCACTTGGTCCATTAGACTGTGCTCAGTTTTGACTGTTTTCGTAACGCTTACACTAACCAATCAGTCAGATTGCTTCTCTCTTTTAACAGACTCGTAAATTAGATAACAGGAACATCCTTTATGCTTCCATCACACCGGGGGAAAACTGTGGTTGGAGACCACAGCAATAAGACAAAGTCACTCTGCTATCAGTTTGTGACTGAATGGGATCAAATGGGCAATTACATGCAATCTGTGTGAGATAAATCAGCAAAAATTACAAATCTGGTCACAGAAATTTGGATTAACTGCTTACATTCAAAGTCCAGCCAGAAACTCATAGATTTAAAACAGAAACTCCTTCACAAATTGTAATGTAGTTGCTGCAGGACGGCAATTTAGCTGCAACATGACGGCGGCGCTCTGCAACCTTGCTTTCATACAGGAACATTACCAGCATACAACCAGCTGAGCTGAGTCCCGTACTGAGTCAGTGCAGACTGACTCAGATCGATTGTAACATGTTGGTGCAACGTGCGTTTATAAATTAGATGGCAGTTATTTGCAAACCTTCACCAATCTGTCTGAGAGTGATTGCAGTCAGAGTTGGACTGTGACTGTTTGGAGACAGGTTGCCTTCCACTAGGCAACCTGTGCAATCTCTTTGCAATCAAAAATGGTGACACAGGTTGACTGTGTTGCAGTCTGCCACTGAATGTGAAAAAACTTGATGCATTCAATAGGCAACTGCCAATTTTTCACAGTTGCAAAGAGCTTGCTGTCCTAGTTTGGTCATAAGTGAGTTTTTAATAGAATATTAAAAATATAATATGGACAAAAACTGAGCTGCATCAGGGATACCTGCTGAAATCTGACTTCTGTCAGGTTGACCAATATGAGCACACAGTGTTCTTCTAGCACTCCGCTGCGTGCAACCATAAACATGACCAATTAAATTTACAATTTAGATCACGGTAGATGTTACACTTTTAATCTTAATACAGCTCCTGCACTGTGCGACACACTGACTGTATGACCTCAGTCTCAGTTCCCAAATCTGCATCATAATCAGTAGTGCAAATCAGCGTATGGTTTCACATCGAGCCACCACAGCTTGGCTGCTTATCAGGTTATGTAAGTGGACGCATGCGGTTGGTTTCTGTGCATCCTTGTGTAGCTCAGCGTGTGTGGACACCGGAGGGTTGTAACTCCACACTGACAAGTTTTATGTAACTGATTTTCACTTCTCACAAAGACTTCTTCCTGCAGAAAGCTCGTTTCAAGCTGATCTGAGAGAACACATGAGAATCAGAAATGTTATACGCCCATCAGAGGCTGAAAGACTGAGGATGCCAAAACTATTCAGCTGATAAAAACTGCAGAGTGAGGAGTAAATGAAGGGCTTTCATGACCAAAAATTGTCTCTTAAATATTTTTTCAGTAGCAGTTACGCTTAGCAATTTCACTTGTGTCCTCCTAAATTATTTTTTTTAATGCGTGTTGTATATTTTACATTGAAGAATGCACCATTGAAGCATCTACAGCAGGGTTTCAAATTCCACCTGCAGAGCTCCAATTACAGGTAAATATTTTTATTTGCCAGGTAAATATGGGTCCCAAGCCTAAACCACAGCCCAAAGACATGCATGCTAGGCCGATTGAACATGAGTGTGAACGATTGTCTCTCTGTGATGGTACCTATGCCAGCTGAAATATGCTCCAGCCCCTCCAAGACCCTGAACTGGATAAGCCAGTAATGGCTCAGGCACACTGTAGTCAAACAAACAAAAAAAAGAGCAACAACCTTGCAACAAGGGGAGGAAAGAAAGAAACAAACAAAAAAATCATCGGTTGCCTGGAAATTGCATTGAATTTTTTTTGCCGTAAGCGATCGATTGCTAATAGCTGTGTTGACCGCTTTAGTCACAAGGCGATTGCCTGGTGGGAGGCAACCTGTCTCCAAGCAGTCGCAGTCCAACTCGAACTGACAGCAACCACTCTGACGGACTGATGAAGAGCTGCAAATAACTGCTGTCTAATTTATAAATGCAAACAGATGGCCAACATGATGCAATCAACCTGAGTGAGTCTGCACCAATGAGTGCAAGTTGTCTGCGATATCTCTTTGGAATAGAGGACTGGATGGGTAAATCCTGGAAGACCATGCTGGACACACACGGGTCATTTCTGAGATCAAGATTTCTTAACTTATATCCAGGATGTATTCAACACAAACATTTTTGGGCCTTTGCAAACACCAAAATTATAAACAGCAAATTTAAAGAAAACTAATTTGGACTGAGTGAAGTGTTGAGATGTTGATCTCACTGTCTTTAAAAATCGTTTTTCAGCATTAAAACTCAAACACATTATTTTTACAATAACTCAAGATTAAACCCTCTTTGACAAGCTGAAACTGGAATATTTGACTTTATGCCTTGAAAATGAATGTGACTGCTTAACTATTCAAGCTCTAATTATGGCTGATTCGGGAATACAGTCTTCTCCATTTGCCGTACTAAATATGCATGAAATGCCCCTTTTCTGAAATATTTAGGTAAAAATGCTACACTTACTGCTTCTTTACTTCCTACTCAGAGTTTAACTAGGCGTGCCCGACACCTCTGCTGCGGTTGCTGTTTTAAGACGCAGCCTGCAGGGACCCACTGATGAGTAAATATAACTGTTGTGCGTCCAACAGGAGTACCTGCCAAAAAAACTACAATAGTAAAGCGGCACTAAAAATACTGCAGGGAGGATCCACTGTGTGGACTACATCTGGCACCACATCCTCCTTGCAACGGTGGTCACAAGTGAGTGGGAGCATGAAATTCTTACTTGTTGTCCTCCCTTTGTCTTTATTCTTTACTCAGATGTTTAATAGTCTGTAAAACCACCAAGTCATGGACTTCTGGACTCCTTCTGTTTGCAATATTTACACTTTTCTTGACTTTTTTCCCCTCACTGTGAGTCACTCCGGGATAAATGCATGAGCTCAGATATACATTAATGGAAATGTGTGTGTGGGTGAGCGCATCTGAGTCACTTGAATAATGTTTGTGTGCTGACCGTTTGGCAGAAGACGACATCGCGGCGGTACTGCAGCGACACGTCCATGGCGATGGTCGGGGCGGTGTCCTGCATCAGCAGGAAGACCATGGACTTCTTGGCTTTGTCGCTCATCATGGCGACGCAGTCTGTGAGCGTGGTGAGGAGAGGGTACAGAGCCTCGCTCCACTCGCCTGCAGCAAGTGCAAATAACCCATCAGGGATGAAACACAGAGGACAATCCGAAATTCAGATCCACTTTCAGAACACTAGTTTGCACGCTACTCAGCAAAGATCATTATAAAAGTGCGTTTGTTTTTAAATTGGACAAACAGAAAAAAGGATGGAACAGAGGAACAACAGGGAAAGCAGAAGCACTGACGGAGACTGAAAGCTGGTAGCTCCAGGACTAGCCACAAATCCTTCTGGAAAGAAACCAATCGCAAAACCACTTAAAAAGGAACTAACTCTACTTTTTAATTTTTCCACAACACAATAAAATTTTATCTTATGTGCCCAAAAAATAAGCACATCAGCTTCGTTTCAGAAGTGGACAAAAAGCAACAAATCCAATCTGGTTTTGTAGAGATCCCAAGACAATCAGGCTGCTTTGTTAGGGGCAAAAATCATAATTACAATTCACCGTGAGTACTCAAAGACTTGGGAAAAATCGTGGATTTATTTCTCTTTCTAATTAAGTGGATTTTCTTGAACTCTAATTATGATTCAGCTGCATGAATCTGCCACAGTCTGATGTGCTTCATGCCCAGTCATCTCTTTATGTTGTCCATCTTGATTTATTAATTGGCCCAAGCTAAAAGTGTTAAAATTAAACTAGCTGCACAGCCCTACTAGATGGGAAGTTAAACTACTAATCTATAAAACTGAAAGACCCGCGATCTACTCTTTAAGCCACACCCATCTGTCAGTGTTGGTCATTTATGGTTATTTCGACAGTGGGAAGGAAAAACTTCCTGTTAAAAAGGGAGTTCTTCCTTCCCACTGTCGCCAAGCGCTTGTTCACAAGGTCGCTTTGTCAGGGTTTATCTGTATTATTGTGGGGTCTTTACCTTACAATATAAAGGGTCTTGAGGCGACTGTTTTTGTGATTTGGTGCTATAAAAACAAAATAAAGTTGAATTGAATTCACGTCTCAGTCAAGTTGCTTAGTGCAAACACTGAACTATCTCTGCCTGGACCCTTTATCATCATGAACTATTATAGGTCCTGGAGAAATGGGTAAAGAGTAAGAGGAGCACAGGTGGGGAGGCAGCTCTTACCTGGGTACGCCTCCTCAGCACTGGGGCTTCCATCTGGAAGAGGGGCTGGAGGTGCAACATGCATGATTAGCGGGCACTGTATGCCACAGAGGGTAGCAGAGACAACACACAAGAAACACTGCAGACCAGGGTCAAAACACCCACGCTTGGTGTATCTGATATCCCCGTGTTGGTGTTCCTGCGTCACCATAATAATGTTGGCTGAGGATCAACACGGCTGCTGGCCAATCATGTTGTTGTGCTGACAGCTTTATAACGTTGAGGAAAAAGAGAAAAAATGCCTTTGTTTATATAAAACTCTCCTTTGAAACAAATCGTAAGCATTTCAAGTGTTTTCTTTATTAATTTGTACAATATAATAAATATAGCATCAAGTTAGGTTTGCTGTTAGCCAAATTTAGGTTACTTATGTTGGTTCGGTAGTTGGCTAATGCTAACTGAATGCTCAGACAGCATCATTGGTCAGTTGCAATGTTGATCCTGGACCAACACTGTAATGTAGGAACAACACCAGCACGAGGATATCAGATGGTGCCACGTTACAGAGCTTCTTATCCTCTGATGGCTGAAATGAATTGGCATCTTTTTAGATTTCTCCTGCACTTTTTTCTGCCTTCTTTCATGAAATAAAAGCATGTTTTGGGAGTCTGGGCACACATTTGGCCCCGGTCTGGTACAACATGTAGAAAATCTCAGATACAGCAGCTGGCTGGAGGGCTGGCTCCGCTCATTGCTACAGTAATGCTGCAACATTGTGGACAGAAAGACGACACATATCGCACACAACAAAACACTGAACGTCTGAGACTTTTAAAAAGACGAGTCATTTGGTAATATTTTGGTTTAAGAATGAAGTCTGCAGATGAGGTGAAGAAAAAAATCTGCTTATGAATCCTTAAACTTATTAGAAGTAAGAAGTGAACTGAGCTGAAAATAGACATGAGAGGGAGGACGCAAGAAGAAGCAACAGGAAAAGAAAGCAGGGGAAAAAAAAGAAACCTACAGACTTCCTGTTCAGGGCTGGGAGGTCGTGCAGAGAGGGCGAGCTGAGAGGAAGAGGATGGTGGTTGAGATGACGACGATGATGGTGGAGGTGGTTTTAATGATGATGATGATGATGGAGATTCCTCTGATGTACTGGGTTGTTCTTGTTCTGGGTTGATCCAGAAAGCTAAACACTTCCCAACATCACCTTTTCACAGCCAGAAAAAAAAAAGGTGTCAGCAAACAAGCCCAAAACTTAAACCTAAACCCCTGGAATATTTTCATCTCTTTATTTTAAATAAAGAGAAAGGGTGGGTGGCAGGGTGAATTTTTATCCCAAGTGGTAACTTGGTGATAACTTCACACCAGATCTTTCTTTGTGTGAAGAAAAAAAAAAAAACTCCAGCAAAAAGAAAGAAGACAAAAACTCTGTTTCTCAGTTATCTGCTGTGCAGCCAAAAACAGGTTAACCTGCACTTGGCTATCATGCAGTTCCACATAAGGAGGCACACCCCCTGGTCACCCTAACAGCAGAGGTGCCTTTAACTTGAATCTGCATTCATTCTGGACCTCTTGTTGCAAAAAAGACTGCATAGATATTAGAAAAAAAACTGAGCACTTTCACCTCTGTAAAACACTACAACCATAAATTAAACAGAGAGCTAAAATGTGTTTGTTACCTTTCTTACTGCTGCCGCCCTGCTGGTCACTCTGGGTACTGTCCTGACTGCCAATGCTGGGTCTCCTCTCTTTCTGAAGCAGCTTGTCAACACGCTGGATGATGCACTCCAGAGACTTATCCACATTTGACCACACCTTCTCCTGAGAGGGCAGAGAAACAGTGTTCAACTGTGTGGTTTTGCTTTAAATTCAGAGAAAAGCAAAGAGTGTCTTTAAGTCATGGGCTAAAAAAAGCACTGGTAAGATTTTGGTAAATGTTCACTGAAAATCAAGCTGATTACTTTGAGAATATTTATTTGCTAAAACTGTGCAGAAGTCTTGAGCCACAACCTAATTTCTTTGGATTTTGCAAATAAAATGGGAAATAGAGGCACTGATGGAAACGTGCAAACATACATGAAAATACAGTATTTAAGGCAAAAAGAGAGTTTGTACAATTCTAATGAGCTTGAAAGTCAATATTTGGTGTGACCATCTTTATTCTTCAGCACAGTCTGAACTCTCTGAGGCAGCTTTCTTCTCATTTCTTTAAGCAGTCTTCAGAAATAGTTCTCCAGGCTTCTTGAAGGACATTGAAAGCTCTTCTTTGGATGTTTCTGTCTTTTGTTCTGTTCTCTGTCAGGATGATCCCACACTGCTTCAATGATGTTGAGGTCCGGGCTCTGAGGAGGCCGATCCATGACTGATAGAGTTCCACCGTATGTTTCTATAAAGGTATGATTTTACTGCATTGGCAGTGTGTTTGGGATCATTGTCATACTGAAAAATGAAGCTGTGGCCAATCAGACTCTTTCCAGATTTTCCAGTATTTCATGGTGGATCAAAGTCTGATGGTACTTTTCTGTGTTCATAATTCCATCAATTTTGACAAGATCTCCACCACTGGCTGAAATGCAGCTCCAAACCATGACAGAGCCTCCATAGTGTTTTACAGATGGCTGCAGACACTCACTGTTGCACCTCTCTGCTGACCTCCTCTGTACATATTGATGACGATTTGAACCAAAAATGTCAAATTTGGATCATCCCTCCATCAAACCTGTTGCCACTGATTTTCAGTTCTTGTGTAATGTGGCATACCTCAGCCTTTTCTGCCTGTTTCCCTTCCTTAAGAATGGCTTCTTGACAGCCACCCTTCCACTGAGACCATTTCTGATGAGGCTTCAGTGAACAGTAGATGGATCAGCTGAAGGTCCAGATGCATCTCTCAGGTCCTGTGTCAGGTCTCTGCTGTGTATTTTCCTATTTTTTTTTTTTAAGGACATGACTCTAAGATACTGTTCATCAGCTGTAGATAGTTTTTAGGCCTGACACTTCTTTTGTCCTCTACTTGTCGAATTGCTTCATTTTTTTAAGTACACACTGCACAGCATGCTCAGATAAGCCAAGTTTTTAGTAAGAGCTCTTTGGGAATCAGATTGTTGGTGCAAAAATATTATTTTATGTCTTTCAAACTGTGTTATCTTTGACATTTTTCATAGATGTGTTTTTGTGACAAGCTGCTATATATAATTTAATATCGGTTCTTTGCTAAATTGTCTTATCTGTAGACACAACACTGGCTCATCCCTTAAGTTAGGTGCCTTTTTAATGCATGAATGATTCATAGGTCAGAGTTAAGTGGCTTAAAACACAAAAAAAAACATTCCCCTGAAAATGATCGCATACAAGGACTGAAAATGAGCGAAAAAGCAGCCAATGTGCAATGAAAAACTTTGAAAGACCTTCAGAAAGCTGGAGAACTGTGGCTCAACTTCAGGGCAGTCTGGCTGCTTGGAAGCAAAACAAAGCAATGAGGGGTGGCTCGAGTCTATTGCACAGTACTTTACATATTAAAGAAATAAATTACAGCAGGGAAAAAGACTTGAGCCAGAGGTAAGAGAGGGTGAATCGAATCATCATAACAAAGATTTATGCATTTCATTACGTGACTGCTGCCTCAGGATAAAGAGGCAAAATGCACTAATGACAGTAACGTCACTTTAACGCTCGCAATCCCCTCAACTTTTATTAAATCTAAACATTTATATATTTATATAAAACATCTTTTGCACCTTATTTTACAACCAACCGAGTAATGTCAGAGCATCCACCATTTCCACTGTGATGGCGCTGCCAGAAGATGACTCATTTAAATATTCTGATTTGAGTGCACACATTATTTGAATAATCTGAGCTCAAAGGTTCACACACACAAGCTTTTTGAGGCTTTTAACCACAACCCTCGTGTTTCTTCAGCTACTATTTTTTACTAATGAGCTAACACATGGCTACAAACAAAAAAAAAGTGACTAACATATGAACCCTCTCCTTTTGGATGTTCATCTGTTTTTACTTTCAATAAGAAATTTGGAAAATTACAAACTGTACGTCCTCGTCTCTTACAAAGTTTGGTTGTCATCCAACTTGGTACAGAGTGTAGTTGAGATCTTAAGCTGTATACACAATGCATGCCAAGAAAGTAAGCTTATCTGTTCTCATGATAAAAAAAAAAAAACAACCTAGAATGAGAAAGCAGCCCAAGTGCTGATTAACTCACCCACTCCTCTTCGTGCCAGTCCACGTGCAGTGAAGATCGACTGTTCCGACCGCTGTACTTGGCCGTCAGCGTGTCCTGGTCGTTTCGGAGGACTACTTGTTCAGACTCAGCGGAAGGTGATGCTTTGGAGGCGATGTACTCAGGCCGCGCTGCGTTCAGGGCCTGAATGGCCGAAGCTAGCAGTTTGCAGTCGCACACCGTCACCAGCTGACGGGTCTGAAATGGAGAACGCATAAATGAAATAAGAAGAGTCTCCACATAGCATTGCATCACTTTCAAACGCTTGCAGTACCTTATCAGCCAGACTAGCAAGCGTCCATTCCAGTCCGCTGGCCGATCGGTCTTTGGCGGCTCGAGAAAGCCTCTCGGCGTAGTAGCTGACCTGAGTCTTCAGCGTGTTGATGTGGGCGATGATCTCTTTGGCTCGGATGATGTCCTGGGGTATGTAGATGATGGACTGCGAGCTGGAGAGAGCGCTACTGCAAGGAACAAAAACACACACGTTTGTATCCGAGGTTATGCTGAGGATACTCTCTTACACTCAATGCCACTTTATTAGGTACACCTGTTTAGCTCCTGGTTATCTGCCAGTTCCATGGCACTAACTCAGTGTGGACATGGTCAAGATGACCTGCTGAAGTTCAAACTGAGCGTCAGAATGGGGACGAAAGGTGATTTATGTGACTCCAAATGGTTGTTGGTCTGAGTATTTCAGAAACTGCTGATCAACTGGGATTTTCCCACATAACCATCTGTAGGGTTTACAGGGAATGGACTGAAAAAGAGAAAATATCCAGTGAGCGGCAGTTCTCTGGGAGAAAATGACTTCTTGATTTCAGAGGTCAGAGGTGAATGGCCAGCTTTGAGTTGATAGGAAGGCAACAATAACACAAATCACCACTCTTTACAACCACAGTGTGCAGAAGAGCATCTCAACAGCAGCAGAAGAGAACACTGGGTGCCACTCCTGCAATTCACACGGGCTCACCAAAATTAGACAGCAGCTGATTGGAAAAACGATGCCTGGTGTGATGAGTCCCGATTTCTGCTGCCACATTCGGATGGTAGGGCCAGACTCTGGTGTAAACAACACGAAAGTGTGGATTCTTCTTGTAGCAGCCGTTCAGGTTGGTGGTGGCAGAGTAACGGCTCAGATCATCTGAAACTGGTTTCTTGAACATGACAGTGAGTTCACTGCACTCAAATGACCTCCACAGTCACCAGATCTCAATCCAATGGAGCATCTTCGGCATGTGGGGGGGGGATGGGAGATTCCCATCACGCATGTGCAGCCAACAAATCTGCAGCAACTGTGTGACGCTGTCACATCAATGTGGACTAAAACCTCTGAGGAATGTTTCCAGGACTTTGCTGAATCTGTGGCTCAGAGAATTAATGGGTCTACCCCATTAATAGTACCTAATAAAGTGTCCAGCGAGTGTATATATTTTTGTAATGTTAAAAGTTAACAGCTCAGTCTTAGACGAGCCGTTTCAAAAACAAAGGGAGGAATGTTGCCCACCATGTTTTAACTTTAACGCTTCACACATGTACAAACATACAGTGTTTACATGCACATGCCTGCTCTTAATGATCCTAACCGCGGCTCCGGAAAGACAACATGGAACTGACTCGATAAACGGCAGGGATGGGGAGCGATACCACTCACTTTAACAAATTCAGACAAATTTTAAGGAGAATTTTAAAAATATACTGTCATGTATTGGTTTGACTTTTTAAAGGTCAGAAATGTGGTTTTAATAGACTTTAAAGCAACGACTGAATTTACAAACTGAGCGGTATTTCAACAAGTCTGTGACAAACCTCGTGCCTGTTTTAAGACAACATACATTTTAGTTTCCTTTTAGTTACTTCTTAACACAACACTGTTAATAATGAGGCGTCATGTGCCATTATTTCTTTGCATTACCATAATAAGCTACACAAATCCCATTCATCCAGCTCAAAACTTCCTACCAGCTGGAAAATAATTTGTGAAAGTGTATTTTTTGTTGTTTTTTTTTTAAGCGGTGGTAAGAGGCTAATGATGAACAGTCAAATGAAAACAAGCAAAGCAGTGCAACAACTCACCATTCCTCCTCATATATGCTGATCGGAAAAGTAACAAAAACAAAATTAAGAGGAAGCCGTAAAAGGGAACTGCAGAATTAATGCAGAAATTGAAGAAACAATGACGGAAAAAAAAAATCACTTGTTTAAACCATCTGAAACAGTACAAGTCACAAGATGAATAAAGCAAAATATAAAAACCCAAAACAGGGGCAGAGGTCATTGCGACACACATGCTTCTTTTCTCCTTTTATTTTCCTATTTGTGTTGAACTTACTGTTTCTTTGCCTCCTCAAACTTCTGGATGAGCTTCCTCAGACCGCTGTTTTTAAAACCCTGGCAGTGAGCAGCCGGAGCGCCGACTGTTACCACATCATATGTCTGTTCTGGAGATACACATGGGGTGTTTTAAATGTGGGAAGAAACAAAAAAAAAAAAGCATGGGTGATCAAAAGGATTTATTTGTATTTGTGTACGTGTCTAACCAAAACCCAGCTCATCCTGCACCCTCATCCTCTGAACGTGGAGGTTAGTGGGCATGAACTCCAGCTTCTTCTCTGCTTTCAGATTACTGGCTTTAAATGATGGACCTATCAAAGAGAGAGGAAGAAGCTTAGTCATAATCTCTTCAAAGACTTAAAAAATTGGTGCAGACCTGTGCAGACACTCACCTCTGTATTCACTGAGGTCAGACAGTGTCTCCTGGTATGCAAGTATTATGTTCTGGTACTGAGAGACAATCTGCCGCCGCAGGTTCTCCCAGCAAGGGGACAACTCTCCCAACTCCTCCAGCTCACAAACCCTGCAGATGGAAAAGTTACAGAAAGAGAATAAAAAGAAAAATGGGGGAGACTTTAATTATAGCAGAAGCTCTGCGCTCGCCTGCAGATGCATTTCAAATGACTTGCAATAAGAGCTGTGACAATTATCCACAATCAGAAATCATTTCCATAATTTAATGACTTTCTGTGATTTCAGCTTCTCAGACAGGATAATTTGCTGCTTCTGTTCTGGTTTAATACAACATCCATCCATCTATCCATCCACCCGCCATTTATCAGGCATTCAGCCATGGGAGCAGCAGTCTAAGGAGCAGACCTCCCTCTTCCAGCTCATCTGGGGTAACACCAAGGCCTCTCCAGCATGTCCTGGGGCCTATTCCCTATAGGACATGCCAGGAAAACCTCACCTAGGAGGCACCCCGGAGGCATCCTAATCAGCCCGAACCACCTCAACTGACTCCTTTCGAAGAGGAGTCGTCATGGCTCTACTCCTCCAGCCACCCTTCAGAGGAAGCAGGGCGAGGGTAGCAACATGGATTGACCGGTAAATCAACACCTTTGCTTTCACGCTCAGCTCTCTCTTCACCACAACAGACCGGTGCAACACCCGCATGACTGCAGCCACAGCCCCGAACCGTCTGTCAGTCTCCCGCTCCCATCACACGGGCCTAGAGACCAGTCGGTGACACGCAGGCAACCTATGGAAAATTTGCATCCCCCAACCAGTTGCTTTGGTCACTCACAGATTGCTGTGCTCTGCCGTAGTTCATGCAAAACGCCAACTTGCCTGCAAACAGTCACCAACTTCTGGCTGAGTAGTGAGGTTTGAAAAAGCAAAGTGGAAACAGGGAGTCACCACCACTTGACAAACAGATAGTTGTGTCTATCTATCATGCAAACTACAGGTGACCATGCCAACCGTTTAGCAACCACCGGAGGTTGCTAATTCTGCTTATTCGACATAAGAAATCCAAATAATTTTAAAGTTCCCTTATGGTGAAAGCTAGAAATGCATGTGTACCTGGCCGCGTCCTCCTCCAGCAACAGCTTGACAAACTGTCTGGGAATGTTGAGAGACAGGACGCTCTCGGCCATCTGCTCCAGCACTCGTAGGTGGTTCCCATCAGTGGTGGGGAAGCGGTACATCCTCGACATCGTGCCTCCAAACACTGAAGCAACACAAAATTCAATTAGCTCAGATTACATGAAGATGGATCTGCCTGAAGTTTTTCTCTGTAAACATCATTATTGCTTTCTGCTATTTCCGGACTGCCACTCTATCCCCGAGGTAAACAGATACCTCCCACACACCGGGGACAATCAATATGATTCTACTGCATGTTAATGGCAAATGTAAGCGAGAGAAATGAAGGACGAGGAGAGAAAAACAGGTGCGGGGTTGAAGTGCAGAAGGTCTCAGATGAATCTTTAAATTACAGGCAAACATAAAGCACAGAAACCTTTCTGATATTTACTACACAGTCACACTCATCTTTTGTTAGGGGATGTTTTTGATTTACACGCCTCCTCTTCTGAATATTTGACTATTTTTATCGAAAATATTTTACTATTTTCAATTGAATACCAAATTTTCCAAGTTACAGGCTCTCGAACAGCACAGGGATCCATGCATGTAGCACTTCCTTCCACAGAAGGAATCCGTGCTAGAAGATAAGCCTGGTATGAAAATGTAGGTAAACTAACTTGTTTTAGTTGTATATGCCACATGGTGATACAGATTGTCACACTTGGGGCATCACAATCTTAGTGTAAAGTGCTGTTATAGTAAAGTCAGTGAACAAGTGTGTGAAGTTTGATGAGTCTAGCTTGAACAGTATGCATCAATAGTGCGAATCTGAACATCCTAGGTCACATCGTTTGAGTTATCATGTTCAGGAGATTTTCAGATTGGAGGATTTGTCTTCAAAGTAAAAGTTAGAGTGTGTCGGCCGCAGCAGTAAGGCCACGACTTTTACGTTGAAGGCAAATGTTTGCCGCTTCTGGTTAGTGTTGCACTTTTACCAAGTTTGTGCTCGGAGACTAAATGGTGAGAGTTTGCAGACAGGTTGGCGACTTGCTAGTGAACAAATAAATCACAAGGAGGTTTTTGGTGCACCGCCCTCTTTGTGAATGATTTCACCTAGCAACAGTCAGCGCTCTCCATGAACCACTCAACCAGTCAGCGAATAAACATTTTTTTCCATGGGCCGATCTGTAGGCCTGTGTGACTGGGCTCTAATGAAAGCATCTGAGGCAGGATGACCTGTTTGTTCCCAAAGACACAAATATTGGTTTTCACAAAGTTTGTTGCTCAAGTGTTTTTGCACCTTTTTGTCAAATGTTTCTATGGTACACTGAAGTATAATGACAAGCATTTCACGAGTTGACAGATACATTAAGTTTAAACAGAGAGTCAATATTTGCACTGTTGGCCCTTCCTTTGCAATTCGCCCTAGCATGCTGTCAATCAACTTATGGGCCAATCCTGACTGGCAGCAACCCGGGCTTGCGTAATCAATGGTTGGAGTTTGTCAGAATTTGTGGCTTTATGTTTGTCAATCCCCCTCCTGAGGATCGACCACAAGTTCTTGATGAGATTAAGGGAAGTTTTCTGGCCATGCATATTTTACAAACTGTCCTTGAGCACAAAATGATCTCTCCTCAAATACAAAACAGCCACAACACTTCTACCAACACTTTTGTTTATCAAAGTTAGACAAAAATTGTAATTTATAATTCATAGACTGACCCTGTATGTGTGGCTGAACTTGCTGATTCCAGCCTGGATTCGGAACCTAACCTTGACTGACTGTTGCTGTTAAAAGAGAGTAAATCCCTTGTAGCTGACTCAATATGAGCATACTCCGGCCTCTGGAAACACAAACATACATACAAAGAAGGATGAAGTCAAATAATTGCCTCGCATCCTATTTTGATTTAATCAACTCGTTACAATATTAAGTTCCATAAGAATCAGTTGCATTTGCACATAGGCATGCATGCATTTTCTCTGCAACCAATGAAGGTATGACTGACTGGATAAACAAAAGTGTTATTGGTAGAAGTGCTATGGCTCTTTAACAGTTCTAGGATAAATAAGCAACTTTAAACACAAACTTTGCAGTAATAAGAATAGACACTTAATGTTAAAACAGCAAACAAAAAACCAGTACGATCTGGTATGAATTAATCAGCGTATCATTTTGTGCTCGAGGACAGTTTGTAAAATATGCTTTGTGTGTGTGCGATGTCTGAGGACATTTTGTAAAACAGGTTTTCTTTGCGTGCAACCTTTTGGCAGGAAATTAACTCCATACACCCAAATTTTCAGTGTTTTGTTCCCCAGGCCCTTAGATGTCACTTTTACATTATGGCGCGATGCTCCATCATGCTGAAAAAGGCATTGCTCTTCAATTGGATGGTTATGAGAAGTTGCTCTCGGAGGATGTTGTTAGGATTATTGTCCAAACCTTTTCCTGTTAACTATAATTGATCACATCTTCTGTTTATATTAGTTAGTTTATGTTATATGTTGCACTGTTTTCCTTATTTTGAATGAAGGTATGTAGTGTCATTTCTTTAGGAATGTAACTGCAGGGTTTTTCATTGTTTTCTGTAACTACAGGAAACAAAGACCCCACCCCGTGTAACCTGTAAGTCACGTACGCCTTGTGACAGGTATGCATTTTATAGTTGACTTGTTACCATATATGGTTAAAAGAAGACCTAAGAATGCTGTTTTATTACTGTTGCGTAACTACGTTTTGTCTTGAAACCACGTGACTTTTACTTTGAAAGTTGTCAATAAAAACCGCAGCGGAGGAAGTGTCCGCCGAGAGAATCCACTTCCTGTCTGAACCAAGAGCAGAAGGCGCTCTTCTCCTGCTCTTCTGTTTAGAGAGGCGGCGCTTTTCTCCCCGCTAGCAGCTGAAACCTCTAAACTGTGTGTGTGTTCGTTCCTTGGTAATTATTTAAAATGATCTGAACCCATCAGATGTTTTGGTACCAGTCTTTATTCATCGCTCTCTTCTCATGCAAAATTGTGAGGAAGCCCACTCCCTTGGATGAGAAGCAACCCCACATATGAACGGTGTCAGGATGCTTTTCTGTTGGCAGGACACAGGACTGATAATAGCACTCATATTTTCTTCTCCAGACATGTTTCCAGATGCTCCAAACAATGGAAAAAAGGCTTCACCAGAGAAAATGACTTTACCCCAGTCCTCAGCAGTCCAGTTCCTGTACTTTTTGCTTGTCCTTGATGTTTTTCCTGGAGAGAAGTAGCTTCTTGCTGCCCTTCTTGACACGAGGCCATCCTCCAAAAGTCTTTGCCTCACTGCACATGTAGATGCATTCATACCTGCCTGCTGCCATTCCTGAGCAAGCTCTGCACTGGTGTGCCCCAGTCCTGAGGCTGAATGACTTTTAGATGGTCTTGGCACTTGCTGGATGTTCTTGGGCACCCTGAAGCCTTCTTAACAACAACTGAGCCTCTCTCCTTGAAGTTCTTGATGATGCAATATATAGTTGATTTATGTGCAGTCTTACTAGCAACAGTATTCTTGCCTGTGAAGCCCTTTTTATGGAAAGCAATGATGCGTTTCCTTGAGTGTAACCATGGTAAAAAGAGGAAGAACAATGATTTCAAGAACAACCCTACTTTTTTTTTGCATTTTGCATTTTTGGCCACAGTGGCTTTTATCTGCAGTGGAGGGAGACAGGAAATGGGGGAAGGATACAGGGGAAGACACGGGGCAAATTGGCGACAAGCAGGGACTTGAACTCGCGAACTGCACCTCCGCACCACAAAGCGGCATGTGAATGTGGTCACCTGCTCCACCCCGAGCCACCCAGGTGCCCCACAACCCTCCTTTTAAAGCATCCAGTCTGCTATTCGAACCCAACCAGCATGACAGAGTGAGCTCTAGCCTTGTCCCTGTCAACAATCACCGATGTTACTAAGATGTTAACAAGAGTATCACTGAAATTATGTCAGCAGGTATTTTTGTGGCATGGCTGAAATGCAGTGGAAATCAGTTTTTTGGGATGTATCACGGCAAAAAGGGAATTATTTGCAATTCTTCAGATGATTCTTCATAAAATTCTGGTGTTTAAGCAAATTGCCATATTAAAAACTGAAGCAGCAAACTTTGTGAAAACCAAGACTGTATGCCTTTAAATGCTTATTCAGTGACCAGATTAAAGCAAGTATTGCCTTAAAATGATAATATATTAGCAATATACAAAACAACATAGCCAAGTTTTTGATTTAGAAAAAAATTTCAAAACAAAACAAAAAAAAAACATGATATAATCTTCACCAAAATCTTGCTAACACCACTCTACTTTGCACCCACTGACTCATAAAGCAAAGAAATAACCAGCTGTCCCACCTGAGCGCAGCAGGGTATCTTTGCACAGTGAGGCGTACTTGATTCGGACTCCCATGGACTCCGTCAGGCTCTCGTCAACGGGCAGCACCGTCTGCAGGAGACACGCAAGCGTCAACATTACAGAAAGTCAGCCCAGGCGGGCAACATCAACCTTCCTTTATCTCTCCACTATCATCTACACCACACTCACAGAGCTGCCACGCAAACCCCAATCTGCTGAGATAAATTACTTTTCTGCCATGTGAGGATGTCTTTATCACTATACACAGACACTGGCAGACAACAAGGCTCAGGAGCAAATATGTAACATTTTAACAACATTATTTGAGAAAAAGTGAAGCATTAACACTAAAAAAAAATCGGAGAATTGAATGAGATACTAAGAAATCTTTTGATATTAAAAGTCTGGTCAAATCCTTTCAAAAACCTTCAGAACTGTTGATACAAACAGAGGATTATGTTCATTGATGTAACAAGATCTGCTGTACATGCAAATATAATAATTGACCCTGGTGTTAGCCTATCATGGAAAATATGCACTCTCATCAGCAGCTAAATCTTAGCGTGCCTGTGGCTGCCAGCCTCTTACCCGGCCGTTGATGCTTTCTGGCAGACGTCCCATCAGCATCCTCTGATCTGTTCTCTCCTCCATCTGCCACGCCGCTACAGTGATGTTCCCCACCCGCTGGTTCTCCGCTGATCTGTCATTTGAACATAAAACAGCATTAAAGCTGCAACTAATCATTCTTTTAATTATCACTTAATTTCTAAATACCTTTTTTTAGTGCCAAAAAAATAAAAAAGAGAAAACTATCTTAAAGCCTGACGGTACACCTTCAAAATACCACTTCTGATGCAGATGCCCACTCCATTCTCCTGCACCTTCTACAAACTGGGTTTCGATTAAGTGATCTGCTTTACATCTTCTATGTTCTTCCCAATCACTGTATAAAAGCATTCCACACTCAATAGTTCTTTCTTCTCTGAAAGAACCTCTTCAGTAGCCTGATCTAATACTTGCCCTTCTGTTGCCCATTTATTTTAATCGTGGCATTCCTCAAGGCTCACTTCCCTGCCCACCTGTTTTTTGTTTTTTTCTAATATACATGCTTCCTCTCAGTCAGATGATTCACATCCATTGTGCCACCCACCACTGCTCCCCGGTTACGTGTCCTTCTGCCGTCTAACAAGCTCAGAAATCTTGATCTATCCATTTACCTTCTTTAGTGACACACTAAAAAACTAGAACCACAAACCTTTCACTACATCCTTTTTCCACTGCAAGTTTTGTATTGCAAATTTAGCAGGAAACACATTTAAAGGAAAGGAAGTACAGCACACACCATTTCATTTCACAAACCACATTTAGGTTTTCTGTCAAGATGAAAAAATGATTGACAAGCAGGTTCTTACACGCTGCCACCAGCAAAATAACAACACTTCTTATTTTTCAAAAATACACTACATAAAATAGAAACTCAACTGTGGTCCAGCTGAACATCAAACATATTTATCTTAAATTTCTGACAATTTGTTGCTTAGAGTTGTGGTCAGAAGTTCACATCCGCTCATCATGACGAATGATGTCATGATAATTTTGGGCTTTAAATGATTTCTTTGAACTGTTCTTTTTCCAGGGTGCAATGATTGTACAGCATACTTCTTTAAATGACTAAAAACAAGAATTAGGTGCACAAGTTTGACTTTATTTTGAATTTTCTCTAATCCACACAGGGTCAAAAGTATACATACAAGCTCAAATATCTACATTCATTAAAAGCCCAAAATTATCATGACATCCGTGCCTATAATGAGTGGATGTAAACTTCTGATCACAACTGTATATGAAGCTACACATTTAAACCTTTTTAAAGGCTTTAAGGGTTCTTTATAGCACTTTTCCATGATCACTGCTGATACTACTATTAAACTAAATTATTAAATAAATTGGTACAATTAGTAATGGTCCAGGTGAATAAGGGTGCTTTCACACCTGCACTTTTCAGTCCATTTAAATTGAGCTCTGGTTCGTTTCCCCCCCCGATGCGGTTTGTGCAGCTGTGAAGCCAAGCCAACGTTATTTATAAAGCCCTTTAAAAAACAGCAGCCACTGACCAAAGTGCTGAACATGGGAACAAAAACACACCAGCACAAGAGAAAATACAATAGATAGAAACAAAGTTACAACACAGAATAAAAGCATCAATAAAATACAAGACACAATAAACATGAGTAAAACAATAAAACAAAAATAAAATAAATAAATAAAGTAAGTAAAATCAACATCTGAAACTGGGTTGAAAGCCAGTTTTAAAATGAACTCTAAAATGGACCAGCAGCCACGGTAACTGCATGCCGATGTGGACCAAAACAACCGCACCAAGACCCTTTTGACGAAGTGGTCTGGGTCCAGTTCCAAATGAACTCCAGAGCGTACAAGTTCCTGAACTGGAGTGACTTTAAACAATCTTCAATATAGCAGCAAAAAGGCAGCAGTGTGTGTGTGTGTATGCGCGCGTGTTACCGCAGTTCGAGCTGTAATCTGTGGCTCTTCTCTTGCAGCATCTCCTTCACAGGGAAAAGCGCAGAGCCCAACATGTACATCTGGACAGACGGACAGTTCACACACTGAGCTGTTTATGCGCTCAAATTCTTAAACAAACAAAAACACCAAAAAATAATCGGCGCTGCTGTCCGTACCGTGCCCTGCGAGCGGTCCTTCACGTCGTACACGGCCAGTTTGACCTGCGTCAGCTGGTTGATGTTGGAGTCCTGGAAGAAGGCGATGCTGCTGAGGAAGCTGGGGTTACTGGTGCCCTGAGGAGAGAGACAGGTTACACAAAATAGTTCATAATCACAACAACACTTCTGTTTTCTTATCATCGAATCACATTTTCAAGGAAAAATAACACACCAGCTTTAATTCGCTTTGGAATTTAAGGTTAAAATGTTCAAACTGCATGCAGACGAGCCTAGCAGAAGAAGAAACTGTAACACATACACTGCTCTCACACTGTATCATCCTTACTTTGCCAGGTATGCATAAACATACATATTTATGAGTATTTACCCAACAAAATCGTTATTTCTGGTGACTCATTCTGCACTTGTGGGGGGGGGGGGGGCGTGTAAATAAATGCATTAAATCCAAACTGATCTGACCCCTGAAACTGCTCTTTCACAAGTCACATTTGTTTGTGTTTGGCAACAAAACTTTTCCAAAAGTGTGTTTTTGGTTTAATTTGTTCACTTCTCCCTCGTCCTCCACCTCCTGCCTGAACAACGTAGGTAAGAGAGGTGTGGGTGGAGGCAAACAGTCCTCTGCAGGTCACTGTGCGGTGGCTCAGTCACACCTACAAGCTGAAATCAACATTATGGAACCCAGAGCTGCTTTAACATTAGTCCCCCTGTGGAAGATTAATCTGAGTGAGGAGTCTGACCTCTATGACTTCGGTCTGGGCGTGTTTGGTCCAGAAGGCCTGCGGCGGTGTCGTGCAGCTCACTGCTACAAAAGTGTTGGGTTTTCGGTCCAGAGCTGGAGTCACCAGGTCTGAGCATGCTGGGTGAGAAAACGCACACAAATCGAGCCAACAGGCATGCAGACAGGTTTGTTTCAAACTGATTTCACATGCACATTAACTTCTAACCAGATGACCCTATTCTGGCTTGCTTGACACTAAATGATATCTCACTCTGTGATACAAACATACTTTTGCTGCTGAGCTGCTGTTTTATGGAGATTTTCAGGATCTATTTTGCTACCACAAGTGCAGACTGCATGCTGAAAGCATCTGCACTGTCACCCATACGCAGCAGATGATGAACTGAGGCACTAATGACCACTAAATTTAATCACTGGTCATAAATGTCACTGATAGCAGTCATAAATGCTCGCATTACTCACCCACACTGAATTCCAGCACAGGTTCATCTGGGTCCTGACTGTTTCCTGCAAAGCAACGCGCATGTCATCAGAACATTAGGTCAGAAAAACATTTGGAGCTTTTAAAAAATAAATCTACTAATAATGTACGCTGCAATATTAAACATCAAGCTACCCAGCAGTACACAATTTATTAAAATCATCTCCAGCTGCAACATTAAAGCTACTTCAGGTAGATTTTGATTACATTTAGAAAACAGTTTAATTATCTAATGGCTTTTTAAATTAAAGGTAAACATTTAAAAATTTAAAAGGCTTTTATTTTGAAATACACAGAATGACTTGATTATTGAATGACAGTCTGGTGAGTCATATTCAGTGGTGGCACTTCTGCATAAGCAGAGAATTGCCAAACTCATGCGCAAAGCTGAGCAAACCTTGATTTCGTGGTCGTTTTGGCTGAAATCCAAAGGCAAAAAGTCCCAGACCGTCTTGTTTGGTCGCCATTTTTTTCTACCACAGTCAAACCCAATATGAAAACAACCTCGCTTCCAAACCACATATCCTGCTACTCTTGTTACACACCTACATACAGAAACTACTTCCTGCACCTGGAGGTTTGGGTTTTTCCAGCAGGAAGAAGCTGACCGGACATTATACGGGTGAATTGTTTTCCTATGTAAGCCTCGGCAAAAATCACGTGTCTAGAATGGTGTGGATTTTTTTTGGTTTTGGAGGGTTGAGAAAAAAAAAAGCGTCTACCACACATCCACTTATTGGATGTTTTCTGAGGTGAACTTCTGAACTTGGACACATCTTAGCACTACCCCTGATACTATCAATATAAAATGAAATTAGTCTGTGAAAACAGGTTTCCCTGTAATCAGCTGGGAAATTAGAGGTAAACAAAGCTCATATAAGAGATTTCAAAAGGCTTTTATTTTGAAATGCAAAATCAAGCTGCCTTGATGTTGCATGACAGTGTCTGATTTAATAGTGTGAGAGAAGCTAGTTTAAACAGCTGGTGACATTTTAGTATTAAAACAATGACCTTTTTCTGAACCTAAACTGCTTAAATGTGATCAAACTAAGACTTTTACACTAAATCTTCCCTAAAATGCACAAAAACAAAACTTTTTTTGGTTTTAGCTTAGTTTGCATGATATCTGACACCAAACATTTCTGACCTGCGAGCGCCAAGCCGATCATCTCGTTGGACAGCTCCAGTGTGTTGGCTCGGTAGACCGACCACGGCCTCTGCGTCCTCGAGCCGCTGCGCTCCCTGCCCGCCGCCATGCCTGTCCGGGACGAGCGAGCGACGGCAGGAGGCCTGAACACACAATCTCACGCACGCACTCACACTCTCCCATGTGATGTGGCCCTCCTGCTGCGTAGATCCACGGTGGCTCAGGGTTCACGGTTCACCTCTGTACGTGGGATGAGAGCAGAGACAAAAGGAGAGGTGAGGCATGTATCCAGAATTAAGCATCATGCATTCAGCCCCACCTGCACTTTGGTATCATTATTAGTTTTAATGAGGCGTTTCACAGACATTAGAGTTTAAAGCATTTTTAGCCCTTTTTTTTTTTTTTTAAATGTGTTAGATTTTACTGTTATATTTTTTATGTTAATCATAAATCTTTATCTCCCATTTTCCTGGATGTCCGCTTAATTTATGTGAGCGTGCACAGAGCCTGAAGCAGAAAACCCGGCTTTACAGAGACAGCTGATAACCACCATCGTGAGCCCCGTTATCTTCAACTGGAGCTTTAGGTTGAAAGCCTGGCTGTGTTGAGCTTCCTTCGTAGCATACCCCTGAGATCACAATCAATCCACTGGCCACACAGTATGAGCATCCTTTATAATAAAGCTAATTCTCAGAATAACTCAGAAATAGATGCACCGTGTTATTCTGGTAAAAATGTGACTCTGTATGGAGGACTGAGACTGCCAAAGTGGAAGAAAATTCACTAATGGATGGACAAATATATAAAAATACATAAATAAATATATTTAAGTAATAAATTTTTTTTAAAATGTGCCATAATTAATATTTCTGTTTTACTTGTCATCTGTATTAATTGATTCAATCATATTAATATTTATTTAGTTAAATAGAAGGTAAATAAATACAGAAGCAAATTAGGGAAAACATCAACTTCTGGCACAGTTTTTATATTAACTAATCGCTATATTTGTCTATATTCTTTTCAAACATTTGAGAGCAACATCTATTCAAATATTTATTTTTTTAAATTATTTTTGGCACTTTTGCTCCTCTATAAATACATAAATAAACTGCAGCACTACTTTATGCCGTTTGTGCTTTATTCACTATGGAATATCCTTAAAGTCATGTTTGTCTATTTTGATTAGTCTTTAAAAAAAAACAAAAATCTAAATCTTCAAAAAAAAAAATCTAAAAATTCCACAGTGTGGCTTCAACATGAATTCCAGTGAATACAATTCCGAAAGTGTTTGAAGAACAGAAATCAGGAACGAATCACAGAAAGCAAAACTGACAGAACAAACCGAAAGTATCAGCTGCAACTTTCAGGGTCATGAAATCAGGTCTTTATTCACAATGGCCGCCCACGCAGCCCCCAGCGTATGTTCTTATAACGCTCAGACCGACTTCCTCCGGCTCATTTTACTTTCTGCTTGTGTGCTGATGTTCTGCTTCGACCCTCATCCTGCTGTTGTTGCTGGAAGAATCTGATTTCACTAACAGGGATCGATCAATACAGTATCATCTCAGCGTCTGGACAGAAACATGCACCAGCTTCACGCGTCTGTGGGTCTCACCTTCACGTCAGTCACAAACATTTTTCTTCAAGACAACTCTAATAAATTCAGTAATGTAATCAGATGCAACCCTCTCTATGCAATGACAGCCAGTATACTGCTCAGAGATAACCCTCCCCCCCTGCCTCCTCTTGCAGCGCGTTCAGGGTAACGAAGGTCAAAAGCACGCCATTAATTTTCATGAGGACACAAATAGAAAATCTTGTATATACAAATGTGAATCAGCTGCAGATTCAATGTCAGTGTGAGCAGCAGAATTTCAATGAGCGAGCATCCTCTTTTCCCACATTCAGTGAGGCTTTTTCACTGCACTGACACACATACACAAAAATTTTTTTTAAGTGTAGTGCTACATAAACAAGCTTCAGGTAAGGCGCCTTTTTAAAGCGATGTAAGCACAGTAGTCCATTACCACACACTCAGAAACACTTGATTATCATAGTATAACACAAAATCTGTTAAACTTGCAATCTGTGCAGTTAGGAAGCATCGTGAATCCATTTCACCCGCTTTAGTGCAAATCATAGTGGTCACAGGCCCCTCCAGCTCCCCCAGGATGGCACATCACACACCCAAGAAGCTTTGCTGCGTCACCCAGCACTGTCTCAAGGGTGCAGAGGACATACCACAAGATGGGCCGTTACACAAGGAGAGCTGGACAGCGCTGTAGAAAAGCATCAACCCAGCAGCAGGACTGGTATCTGCTACTTTGTGCTCCTTTCCGCACTGCCAGAGCCTTCAAAATGAC
Source organism: Cichlasoma orientale (assembly GCA_034780415.1). Classification (NCBI taxonomy): domain Eukaryota; kingdom Metazoa; phylum Chordata; class Actinopteri; order Cichliformes; family Cichlidae; genus Cichlasoma; species Cichlasoma orientale. The sequence goes on along the minus strand of JAVDPK010002910.1, from coordinate 31,609 downwards.
CTCCAGACAGCTAATCATGCAGCGCATTCAACCCCTCAAATGAAAGTTTATGTCTACATGCCAAAATTCTTCACAATCCAAACAATTGTGTCACAATCCAAACACATCCATGCCAGGCTGTATACACACTACATTGTCTCACACACGTTGAGAAGAGTGACGCGTGTGTCTGCACGAGTACGAGCATCCTCTGTCAAAGCTGGCTGAGGCTCAGCACGTGTGCTTTGGTCTGCGTAAACAGTGGAAAATACATAAGAGCACAATTTGTGTCTGTGTGAGAGGTGCTGGTGCTTCACTAGATCACTCTGTGCTCTTTGAATGCTTGCTTTTCTTTCTATATTTGAGCAAAAATGTCACTACTTTTGCCCATCGTTCCCTAACTCTGCACCTTTTTTTTGCTCCACTTCTCTTTTGGGACTGTCCCCCTGAAGGTTTCAGCCTGTGGACGAGCAAATGTCCCACTCTTTCCATCTCTCCTGCTTTTCATCTTTTTGTTCCATTTTTGTGCAAAGAGCAATTAGCCTATTTGCAGCAAAGCGGTACACGCAAGGGACTGTAGCCAGCTCAAATGGAGGAGCACCGCGGTCTAGATTTACAATACACACAAGGAGATCGCTGCAATCTATTTGGGTGGAGTTGTGCTCTATTTCCTATAGAAGAAAAATGTTTCAGTGATTCAGGTTTAGGTCAAAATAATGTGTGGAAAATCACACCTGTTTCTCCAAAACAGTCATTCAAAGATGCTGTGGAAAAGTGTTTTCCTGACTGTGTGCAGACAGCCTGGTCAAATTTAAACACAGACTGTATATAAAAGATGGACTTGGCCACCGTGACATCACCTGCTGGTTTAAACATTTTAGCAGTTTGTCATGTTAGTATTTTGGATCAAAAAGTGGCTATATTTGGATGAGAGGGTGGGGTGCTAAGCTATCAGCTGGTGAGTGGTTGCTGGAGGTTGTAAAGAAGAAGCTGCACTGGAAACCACCTTGGGGTTGCTTTAGTCACGAAGCAATGTTTATGTCTGCTGTAAAGCTGGACATTTTAACCCGGGGTCTACGGTGATTAACTCACTTTTGGAGGCAGACTGTAAGGCCATTTGCAGCTGCTTTATTTTAGGGCCGAGCTTTCTAGTTATGAACCTGGTTGCATTTAAAACATTTACATTTGACAGGAAGATTTTACTGGCTAACATCTCTTAAAATAAGTCATGCTTTCTGTCACTGAAAAAGATAAAATATTAAAGAGAAAAGGACTCAAGCATTACAGTTAACCCTGGTTATTAAAAACGTTACCTACAGATGATGTGTTCTTCTATCGAGCTGAAAATAATTCAAAGACAAAGTGGCTCATCAAGATACGGGAAATTGCATTTACCTTTGTTTAAAAAAACAAAACAAAAAAAAAAACTGGACCATAAGAGATGCACTTTTAAGAAAATAGGCCCAGAATGTGATCTTATCTTAGCTGTGAGTCTGGGTTAATAGCTGGTGGCCTACTTCCTGATGCATATGGTCCACCACTAACTGTGTCCCATTTTGGTCAGCTCAGATAGAAGTGCCCTACATCTGTCACTGCAAACAAGTGGAGCACTACCTGAAGGAAAACCTACCTCATTTGCATTTGCATTCAAATGTAGTTTTGCATTGGACTGCAAGCAGGACGCTGCAGGTCTAAATTTTCCTAATTACACTTTGAATTTGCTCACTGACAGCAGGGATCCAAATACTCAAAGTATTTGGAGGGAAAACATTTCCTCACTGCCTGGAACTAACTGAAATATTAATCAATACAAGACTGTAGCTGCAAAACCAATCAGCCATAACATTAAAACAACTGACAGGCAAACTCAACAACACTGACCGTCTTGTTTTACTGCTTTTTAATTAATCAGAAGCATTTAAATATACATTCCCTATCATGTCAGCATTAATTATCAGGCAACAGGTAGACAAGTACGCAGATAGATTTAACACGGGTCTGTTTTCATACACATTTTGAGACCTGTAAAGACTGACCCTCTTTCTGCTGCCGTGTTATTTATGGTGGATGTATTCTGCTTTTCCTTATTTTTTTTTTCCTCCTGTTCCAAAGTTGGATGCTCATATTAAACAGGCCAGACATGTGAAAGCAATCACAGTTTTTTCCCACCCTTGGCTCTGTATGATGTCAGAGAGTGGATATGTGTGGAGCAGCCAGTCTGAATAAAGTTGTCTCAAAGGGGGAGGAGCTAGAACAGCTTGAAGCGAGGGGCTTCACCAAAGCCGAGAGTAAAATAAGTAAGGATTATTTTGATCTGTGAATCATGCAAAGCTACTCTAGTAGAGTCCAAGCATAAAGATAAGGAGCCAGCAGAATTGTTACAATTTCCATCAAACATATTTGGTAAGAATTTTCTAGAAAATGTGAGTTGGTTTTTGGAAATCCCCCTGCTACTTTCTGCTTAAGTGACCTAATAAAAACACCATTTAAATATCAACTAATAAAATAATCAAATAAATCTGTATTACAAGTACTCAGAAATTGCAGTCAGAGTATGTGCATTAAGTGCGCACTCTTCCTATGATCTCAAGCTGCTGGTAGTTTGCTTCTATGCTTGTGAACTCAAGACTGCAGCAGTCTGGATGGCAGCAGCTCCATCTCCCTACAGATTTATACACAGAGCAGCTCGGAGTCTACAGCTCTACAGCCATCATGGCTCCGGTTCTTTGATGACTGCAGCAACTCTCAGCTCCAAGCGCTTAAACTAAAACATGAAGATGCTAGGGTCATTTCAAGCAAAACATTGCATGCCTACCACCTGACCCCCTCAGAATCAGCTGATTTTATTTGCATAATAGCTTTGGTACATTTGGTGCATTCATGGAAAGTTTTATCTTTGAAATACATAAAAGTGGGTCGATATTTGGTATTTTCAAATGTACTGCTTCCAGCATTTTTGACTTATTGTCATAAGTAATGAGGCTAGCTACATGAAATTTTCATAGGCTATAGAGAATACTGACATTGTTAAGGTAAAATTTTACAAGGTTTGCAAGCATCAGCTGATTCTCAAGGGGTCATGTGGGATTTCTTTTTGAAATGACCCTGTATGAAGGATTCTTGACCTCATATTTAAAGGCAACAATAATGCCAGTGGGTGATGGGTTTGGGCTCAAAATAAGCCACAAATTGATGTTTCAAATCAACTGTCTAACCTGCAGCCACAGCATTGGATTAAATAACAGTGGTGAGTGGATGTGGATGAGTTCAGATTATCAGCCTCATTAAAGGACTATTCAAACTTTCAGCATTCAGAGTAATAAAGGAGGGTGGTTGGGCTGTTTATGAATTACAAGAGTTCATTCAGTTCATTCAGTACGTGCTAAAAAATCTCTCTGATGACAGAAAGCCCATGGGAGAGCACTCTGAACACCCACACACTCCTGAAAATGTGTTTTATAATCAGGTGCAGCTTATTGCTGTTGTTCAGGCCCTGCTGATCAGTCTTTAGATATATTTTAAGTAGCAGGTGTACCATAAAACCCTGTATAACTATGTGAAACCTTTTGAGATTACATTTTCCTGTTTTTATTCAGTTTTTTCTCTGAATGACACATTCAGTTGTAGTGCATAACTTAGGGTGAAGTCACCACAACTGCTTACGGAGGAGTTTAAGCTGATTTCAATGGACAGAGAATGATTCTCTTGCCATTATGGCTGCATTTATGTTTATGTCTGCAGGCCTCTTAGTACCAACTGAGCATCACTTAAGCACCACAGCCTACCTGAGTATTGTTGCTGACCATGTCATCCCTTTATAACCACAGTGTACCCATCTTCTGGTGGCTGCTTCCAGCAGGATAACGCACCATGACACAAAGCTCAGATTATCTCAAACTGGTTTTTTGAACATGACAATGAGTTCACTGTTCTTAGATTGCCTCCACAGTTACCAGATCTCGATCCAATAGGGTACCTGCACAAATCTGCAGCAGCTGTGTGACGCCATCATGCCAATGTCGATCTATGGGCAATGTTTCCAGCGCCTATACAATGAAGAAAGCAGTTCTAAAGGCAAAAGGGGATCAAACCCAGTAGTAGCAAAAAAAAAAGAAAGAAAGAAAAGAAAAACACAATTCTTTAAGGTGTCAAACCAAAAAAAAAAAAAAAAAAGAAAATCCATCAGACTCAATGCATCTCTGGTCTTTGTTTCTAGAAGAAACTTTCCAGCCTCTCGGCCAACTGAAGTCACTTTTTCCACTACCGGAGCCAAAAAACACCAGGGTTTGAGAGGGCTCAAGATGTTCAAGTTTCCTTATCAGAAATGGGCTCCATACGCACAGCCCAATACCGAAGTCCAGGCCTTTAACAGAATCTCTATCTGAGATTCGTCTGTCGATCCAGAAATGGTCAAGCATATTTTCACCACTTTACAGAGCTGTTAATGTGATTCAGCTTCCTGATATTTTTCTTCCACAGTTTCAATTTATACTACCTTCTGTCAAATACAACCTCCCTGTATGACCTGCAGCAGATGACAGTGACAAATTTCACTCCTCAAATCAATGCAGCAGGTCTGGAAATTCACCACGCTGACAAAAAAAAAAAAAAATGCATCTCAAGGAGCAAACTCTGTACTTCACTGAGGGGGTAAGGCTGCCATATAAGGCAGCTCCAAATTTGGCCTGCATGGCTTCTGTGTGTGTAGGTTTGAGAGTCACATGAAACGGGGACACACATACACACATGCACAGCATATAAGCCACGGTAAATCCAGGCCAGAGCTCCTGACCTAAAACCTCAATCCACGATTCACAAAGTGGATTTAGGTTCATTAGGGGTATAAACAGCCCCAAAGATCCATTAACAGCAGCAATTACAGGGAGGATTTAGGCACATCTCGCAAGTTTTACTGTGAAATACCATAACGAAAACTTTACTCCCAAGTATAATGTGCAAGTTGACATGGCGTTTTTCTTTTACTTTTCATTTTTAATCGCTCTTATTTTGAAAGTTCAGTGATTGCTAACCATGCTTCCCCTGATGGCAGGTTGACCAGATCCATGTTGTGATGGTCCCACAAAACACCTACCATGACACAGCCAGTTCATTTTGGCATTTTGAAGCCTAAACATTTGTGTTTTTGCAACTTTAGTTTTCTAGAAAGTACAGAGTGGAGTGCTACAGTATGTGCACCCGCACCACAAACATGGTGGAGCGGTCCACTTCCATGGAGGGACCTCCATGTGATTCAGCTGCTCTCCAGAGAGCCTTTTGTCCCACCATCAGACTCCAGCTTGCGATGGTAGTCCTGCTTCTGTTCTAGAAACCCAGTTCAGGCCAGACACTGAGTCTCACCTGAACCTTCAGCAGGTGGGTCCTGGTTCAGGTGCATCTACGGTGAGCTCACCGAGAGTGCAGAACGAGGACTACCATCACCCCCTTGGAATAAGTAACTAAAGCTACACTAGAAGCGATTCACAGGGACATGACCATCAGAGACCACAGAAAGTGAGTGACATTGAGCAACTCCAAGTGACTATGGGTGAAATAACCACTGGCGATGTGAAGTGGGTGGGTCCCAACTTTTCTCAACTTGACACATGACCTGGAAGGAAATACATTACAGGGTTACCTAAGCAACCACAGTAATGTATGCAAGCCGTCAGATGTTGGCTTCAAAGCGATGCGCGAGTAGTGAAAATCTTCCAGTGGGGACACAGATTAACTGGAGATGCAGCTGAACAGCTTATATATTATTACATATTAATTTATTAAATACAGTGTGGGTGGGCCAGCTTTTGAGTACACTGACATGGACATTCACATACCCCTACCCTCTACTATTGCCACAATTACAATTCAATTCTATGGGAAACACTGCTTAGAATTAAGGAAATTGTCTTTTTGCTGTTTTCTTATTTTACAATTACAAAATTATTTTTCCCCAAACACAACCCAAGTCAGATATAACCTGCTCAGGCAGACTTTTTTTTTTTCTTTCTTCGATAGATGGAAATTAGTTTATCAGTGGGGTCATAATAAAAACGCATTCACACTCAATTTGCAAAGGCATTGTTTTCCTTATGTCAGGCCACAGGCCTCACTGGTCATTCAGGACATTTTTGTTGCTATAAAAGGAGCTGGTTGCTTGTTTGGGGTGCACACAACCATCACAGGGGAATAAAATACATTCCAATAGAAAGCCTAGCTGGTAGGCATGAACTACTCAAAGTGTAGGAGCCACAAAAATGCTGCACAACCAGTTCAAGATAAGATTTTACTTTCAATACTGTTTCTAGTCAGCGTGATCACAGCAATTACTTGAGCTGATCATCCAATCATACTTGGGGGGGGGGGGGTAGTAGCCTGAAGTAAAGACTAAGTTGACTGCAGTCGAGGTCATTTAAGTCATTTCCCCATGCAAAATCCTAAATATGTGATGTACTTTATGGTACATAAAGTCATGAATTTGGGCTGTTGGTAAAAAGAAGACATCAGAATGTATTAAACTGTGAAGGTCATTATTCCATCAAAGGGTTATAACTGTTATTTGCAGCCTCTTTAGCACAAAGAAGAAAGCTTTTAATGCATCATTTATCATAATATTTAATGTGCGATAACGGCTCACTTATTTCCATTTATTCCTCACGGATTAGGCAGATAGACAGCATGAATACGATTAGAGATTTTAATCAGCAGGCTGAGAAATCGTATTTACTTTCATTTGGCAGAACAACCAGCCGCTGAGAGCTCACAAGGAACTTCTGGCACGACAAGAGTCCAGAAGAAAGTCTCTACAGCATTTAGCTCACTCATCAGCCCACTGACTTATGATGTAAGCCAGTGTGAGTCACATTTAAGTTTCTAACCCTGCTCACATTAGCCTTATAGGCTGTGTGTGTGTGTGTGTGTGCGTCTGTGTGCATATTTATGTGTTTGGAGCTTCTGTCTTTGGCTTCATTCTCAAGCAGAAAAAGACAGATTTGGAGAGCACGAGCGCAAGACTCCAGTTTGACCATACATGGTGAAACCTTCTTTTCATGGTGTCCTCTGTGCCAGGAGGCCTCTCACACACTTAAGGACGAGGCATCACGCCACAGTCTTTCGTGAGAGAATGTATGTGTGTGGCTGATCACATTCTTCTAAATCTGGTTCTTCCTCAATGCAGAAGAAAATGATTGTATATTTTCTTTAACCTTTATTCTGCCACATCATTAGCCGTCCAACAGCTTAACCTCTAACAGGTTTAATACTTAACATTGCTGTCTGAAGGTTGCATGGACTTTTTCACAGAATAGAGGAAATCATTTTCTCAAAATCACCTAATGCACTGGCTTATAAACTATATTGCATAAAGTATTAGTAGGCTCGTCCGCCTTCACACACACATATGAACTTGAGTGACATCACATTCTTAATCCATTGGGTTTAATATGTTGTCGGCCCACCCTTTGCACCTATAACAGCTTCAACTCTTCTGGGAAGGCTTTCCACAAGGTTTAGGAGTGTTTATGGGAATTTTGGACCATTCTTCCAGAAGTGCATTTGTGAGGTCAGACACTGAAGTTGGATAAAAAGGCCTGGCTCACAGTCTCCACTCTAATTCATCCCAAAGACATTTTATCAGGTTGAGGTCAGGACCTCATGTACCGGGCTTTGTGCACTGGTGTGCAGTCATGTTGGAACAGGAAGGAGCCAAACTGTTGGGCTGAGCCCAACCCCTGAAAAACAACCCCACACCATAATCCCCCCCTCCACTAAACTTTACACTTGGTACAATGCAGTCACACAAGCACTGTTCTCCTGGCAACCACCAAACCCAGACTCATCCATTGTGATTCAGCAGTGTGATTCGTCACTCCAGTGGCGGTGCGCTTTACACCACTGCATTACGCTTGATGATGTAAGGCTTGAATGCAGCTGCTCGGCCATGGAAACCCATTCCATGAAGCTCCGTATGCACTGTTCTTGAGCTAATCTGAAGGCCACATGAAGTTTGAAGGTTTGTAGCAACTGACTGTGCAGAAAGTTGGTGCCCTCTACGCGCTATATACCTCAGCATCCGCTGACCCCACTCTGCGGTTTTTACGTGGCCTACCACTTTGTGGCTGAGTTGCTGTCATTCCCAATCACTTCCACTTTGTTATAATACCACTAAGAGCTGACTGTGGTCAAACAATTTCATAATAATCAGTCTCTTCACAATTCATGAAGATAAAACAGCACACCAACCTACTTGTGTCAACATCTCTTTGGGGCTCAAACCAAAAGTTCCAGTCAACGGCTACCAAATGCAAGTTTAACATTTTTACTTCCTCAATTTATCATGAAATACCAAAAGGAACAGGGCTCACCTGACTTTAGCGCACATGCTCATGAGAATTAACTCATCAGCAGACTCCAAAGCTTCAGTCAACAGAGCAACAAAAGCCTCTCTGCACCTGTGATTGACTCAGCCTGACTTTACGGTTTATTGAGGGAAGTGAACCTCCTGATGCGTGACAGAACCCACTGTCACCTTTCCTTATTCAGACATTAAGTGTGCAGATAAGCTGCAGCTGCAGTAAACCAGCTCCTGATAGAGGACAGAGGAGGAGGACAAAGCCGAGATAAATGGTGAAGTGTTTAAAACGCCCATAAACTGTAACAGTAACAGGTGCACAAATATAAATCTGTAAGCATCAATGTCAGCTGTAAATACAGCTGAAGGTTAGTATTAAAGGATTAATAGATTCAGGGAAGGAGTTACCTCACATCTTTGACCCTCAGGGTAATTATCCATCACTCGGAGTTTCTAAGTACAGAGCAAGTTATCCTGCTAATGATATTCATACAAAACCTGCTCAAATTGGAACAAATCAGTTCTTCTGCTGAGTTCAGGCCACTGTGGAAAGTGACATGAGGCTGCACAGAGGTCCAGTGACCTTCATACTGGCTTTCACTGCAACTTTTAGAGGAAGCACCAGCGACACCGGCTGTCAGAATACTCCGTCACAATTGTTGCCCAACTGGTTCACAAGCGCCACAATCAGCACAAAAGCTGCTTATCCAGGAAGAAAGCAAGATCCGTGCAACATCACACCCTGTAATAAAGTTAAGTCATAGTAATAAATGTCCTTATGTCATCAAAAATCATTCAGCATTATAAGCTTGCAGATACTTCTCAGATTAACATTTGGTGAATTGTTGGATGAGAGACGAAGAAAGGAAGGACTGTATTTTGTTTTTATGCACCATTTAGACACCTCAGATTTCAGAAAATTGCTCAGTGGGTTAATTAAGAGTCATATTTCAACCAGTTTTTACTGGATGGGATGTTATTCTGTCACAGCTGTGTTATGTGGTCCCAAAAATGCTCATACTAGGCTAAATTCGGACAAAATATAACAGACTACTAAACAGACACAACCCAGTTTTCACTGACTATTTTTGAGCTAAATAAAGGCCGGTTACTTAAATGCATGAAACCAGCAAAGAAATGCTCCCCTGTGGCCCACTGTCACAGCTTTTGTTTGAGCCAAAACACCAAAAGTTTAGTTTACTCTCAAAGAAATCAAGCAGAAAATATTCACATGTAAAAGGAGGAAATGCTCTTTCCACCTTTATTTATGTGTCGCCTTTCTTTCTGTGCTGCTATCCTGTTAATTTGCATTTGGACTCAATGCAGCCCAGAGGCGCAGCTTTGATATGTGAAACATATAATCAACATATGTGGAAAAAAACGAGTCTGTTATTAATAATGAATAAAAATCCACACTACCGGAGGCCTGCACTGTGAAGCAGGATTTAGAAGTATCCAGCTAACTTCAGGCTTAACCCTGGGTTTTCTGTATTACGATAGTGGTTCACATTAAGGTCGTGCCCTACCATACTGACCACGATAGCGCTGGTTTATGTATTTACGCCATTTAAAAGTGTCATCTTGCAATATCAATGATTTAGCAATGCCCAACAGCACAGACCTGAGAGCAAGAGCAGCTCTCTGACAAGAGCCCAAACACATACAGAATTTCAAAAATCTTTTGAATTACAAACTTATTTAAGAAAACTTCTTTAACATGCAAAACTGTGACACCGGTGTCACTGTGGGTTCATGTGGGTAAAAAAAAAAAAAAAGAGGTCAGACCCTCTAACAAAGCACAACACTCTGCAAATTATGCCAGAAAACTGTTGATGGAAGCAACAAACCTGTTTCACTGCTTGAGGCAAAAACGTACAGTGAAGCACAATCAGGCCATGAAGGCACGTGAGGGGGAGATACAACGGCTGGTGAAATGTAAACAAATGACTGCAGCGAGCACCGCTGGAGCACTCGCTAGCTGCACTCCATATGAACGAACTGTGAATGGAAATTAGCGATGGCTGTGAAGGAGGACTTTAAGTAGCTGGTTAAAAAGCTGGAGCCAAGATACAGCATCCCAGCTAGAAAGTACTTTTTTTAAACTAAAGTATTACTTAAAATTCCCAGGGAAAAAAAACACTACCTAGGCTACTTTTGTTCTTACATTTGACTCGTGCTGTGTCTCTGGGTGTAATGCTGCAAACTACACTCACCAACATTTGTGTGGTTTACACATTCACCTAACAAGCAAAAGATCCCCAGGAATTATATCCTATGTCCTTGAAATATCATGATATAATTCTGACGCTGTATTTTTCACCCCCGGTACTTCGTACCCACTAAATCGCCATCATCACTTATGCTGCAGACCTTACCTGCTCTGAAGCAGGTTATGTTTGCGATAAGAGAGAAGCAGGTATGAAATCACTGCCTTCTGACTAATCAATTACTCAGAAATAGTGTCACCATTCCTGGAAGATCCTGGAAGTCGTCCATATACGGAGCGTCAAAATAAGCATCAGTAAGATTTATAGATCCTTATAAGCAACTTTATTCCCCGATTTCTTTCCCCCTGTTAGCTGTAATTTTGAACCATTTTAATGCTCTGTAGCCCTCAATGTATCATCCTAAGACCTGGTGATATAATTATAAATTTGCATGCAGACTAAGCCCAAGTTTGAATTCTGGTTTTATGTCTATTATTCACTCTCAGGGCGTTGAACACCACCGCTGCTGCAGCTGAAAGAATAAAACCGTCTTCACACATTTAACCATGAACTTAATAAAATACTGGAATATGCAGTAATCTCTCAGCACCTCCTGTGTCTTAATGACAGAGCTCTAACTGCATTTTTCCTCACTTCAAATAGGGTGACCTTTAATAATATAGCAGATCTTTTCCACTCTTACTGACTACACCACTGTGCAGTGTCTGCAGCAGCTATGTTCTTTTGTGATTCACTGTTTTTAACCTCTTCATATTTTTCTAATATTGTAGTTATCTTTTCATTTGGTAAGACCTGCCACAGCCACCTCTTTCATGTGAGCACACACTAAACTGGCAAACCCTGGGTTAACTTATAAAGCTGATGGCCACCTCTGTGTGACCACTGAACCTGCATCTTGATGTCATGATACGTGTAGCCAGACAGCGGGAAGATATCCTGAGTATGCTGAGCTTGCTTCATAGGGCACAGGTTACATGCATTCTGTTATTCAGACGGTGTGTTAATGATTTAGGTCTGTGGCATCCCTGATATATATTTTTTTGCCTACTCACAGTTTGCTGATGGGATGACAGGAAAGAGGAAATAATCTGATCTGGGGTCAGTGAGGATGACAATCCAGGCACAGATCACACATCTGAAAAAGGCAGAGAAATGTCAGGGTCTTAGACTTGTCTGTGACGGCTTCACATCCTGAACACGAACACACACACACACACACACACACACACACACACACACACACACACACACACACACACACACACAC
>JAVDPK010002908.1:185226-220978 GCA_034780415.1 Cichlasoma orientale | reverse complement strand
CTCTCTCTCTCTCTCTCTCTCTCTCTCTCTCTCTCTCTCTCTCTCTCTCTCTCTCTCTCTCTCTCTCTCTCTCTTAGCTCCGAGTTGGCTATCCTCTCTACCCTCACCAGTCATATCATATGCCCACAATTCATGTGCTGGTACATCATTTCAAAATAAACTCATTAACTGCTTATATAAGTTATAAGGTCAGTTTCAGACCGCTTTTTCCCGTTTCTGTTCATTAATTGTCCTTACTTACTGGGTCAATAATAATAATAATAATAATAATAATAATAATAATAATAATAATAATAATAATAATAATATTATTATTATTATTATGAAGCATTGAATCCACTTTGATCCAATTTGTTGCAGTAAGATTTAGTAGCCCCCAACAAGGCCATTGTCTCCATCCAGACCAACCATAGGATTGCCCGGCAGTTTAACACAGAGATCCACTTGCTGCTCACTAAACGTGAAATTGATGCTTAACAGGCCGGAACCCTGGCCAGTAAATTTGAATGTCATTTCCACTTTTGCATATGACCGATATAATTAGTTTTCCATAATGCAGCGCACGTGGAAACAGTTGGGATAATGAAGCGCGCGTCGGCCTCCAACCTCTACATGTATGATGGAGGCCATAAATAGTCTTCATGCAACATTAAATTAAACTTTGCTAACGCTGGATTGCTCAGTCATCCTCACTAGGTTTTGGGCTTCAGGTTCAGTCTTTACACGCTGGAAGCTCATTGGGAAACCCCTATATGAATATAGCCCAGATGTACATCAGGCCTCTCTCTGTACAGTAGAGAAATTTTGCACCAAATTATTTTCGTGAGACACTGAAATACCACAAAATGAATGAAAACCCCATCAAAAGATTATCCTAACTACTGCTGAATGATTATTATAGGTCTGGAACTGAAACTGGTTGCTATGACAGCCCCACATGCTAAATGCTTTTGGAAAAAAAGAAGATAAAAACGGGTTCAAAATACACATTTGAACGCTGTAAAGAAGACCGATGTGCCCATTTGTACGAACACCAGAGGAAAAATGATGCCACAAGAAGATCCTTGGACGCATTTGCGCCTTTTCCGCGTTTCGCCTGGATTCATCCAAACGCACCCAGGGACAGCTTTGATATGGTTTGCAAAAATTTTTGGAGCAGAGGTCAAAGTTCACTGCAGAGACAAGCGAGTAAAGACCGCACTCCTTCAGTCAACAAGTCTAGTCACAGGTAAGGTTGGAACGGAGTTATCTGTGGCTATATCTGACCTCTCCATAATAAGCAATGAAGCATGCCTTAATGTAGCCTGTAAGCCTATAAGCTATGAAATTAACCTCGCTGCAAACTCACTATGTCTCATATCACACTTTATCCAGGTTTAATCAGTCTGTCTATATGAAGCTCAAGCAGCTTCATCATTTTGTTCTTGGGGGTGCTTTCATCTAATTTAGATGGAATTTTAAGCGGTAGGCTCTTCAGTAATTAGTGCTAATACTCTAATATCTAATATAGGAGATGACAGCGAGTACATCCAGCATTCTGTGTTTTTGGTTGTAAGATGGTTACATCATAATTTGAAGTTTACAAGCATCTTTAACAGAGATTATAAGTATGAAGTTTTTAAAGCCTAACATTTAAACATTTAATGCATTAGGTCAGATAATTTATGAGTCATTAATAATAATGTCTTTTTGCCAGATTTTGAAAAGAAAAAGTTGTCATCTGCTGGCAATGCAGCTACAAATGTTGATCATACAACAATCTATTCATATTAGTTTTTCTCTTTGTAATAAGCCAAAGGGTACTATTACTTTTTCACTGCCACCATTCTTGTGGTTGTTTTGTCTCATAAATACAGTTATTAAAAGTCTGCTGTTAGTACAGCAGCTCCCCCTACCTACTGTTCAAACTTCCTGTTTATGAGGAGCAGCCAGTCAGAACAAAGTTGGTTTGTTGCTATCTTTATTAGGGATAGCTGTGGCTCAGGCTCAGGTGGTAGAGTGGGTCGCCTGCCAGTCGGAAGGTCGGTGGCTTGATCTCTGACTCCTCCATTCTGCATACTGAAGTATCCTTGGGCAAGATACTAAACTCTGAGTTGCCCCCGATACATCCACTAGAGTGTGAGTGTGCGTGCACAGATGGAAATGCTGTATGAATGTGTGTGTGAATGAGACTTGCAGCACAAAGCGCTCAGCTGAGTAGAAAGGCACAATACAATTGCCAGTCCATTTTATCTTGTATCCAATGCGCAAAGCAGTTTCGTCAGTGACTGTATTAAGCAGCACTATCATACAATAGATTCTAGATAAATTACAACTTTTTTTTCTCCAAAGAAGAAAAAGTAGCTGACCAAGTGACAGCATCTAACTGTCTGGCTTTATGGTGGCAGAAAATGATGCTTCTTTTTTGGCTGAATTCAGCTGTAGCAAGGACGTTTTACTTGGAAAAATTCAGCGAAAAAAATAAATAAATAAAAAATCTAACAATAACAATAATCAAAAAAGAAAAACTAACATGGAAAGAAAAAATTACAGTGGCAGTAAACAATGTTGGAAACATCCTGTTGCTTATAACAAACACAGTGCAAACCTGCAGCAGAGTTGGGTGCTCTGGCTTCCTAATGTGGCAGGTCTCAGCACTTCTGTTAATACTTCAGTCAGGCTCAGATTGTTTCCTTGGGCAAACAGAAAGGGCTGACTCTGCCCTCGCTGCTGCATGTTTCCAGTGGGTTACTACGGTCTCTAAAAACTCTTTGCCATTTCATTGCTTTCTCCATAGCATTGTTAGTGAACCAGAACTTATAAGCCACGTTTTTTTTTTGAGTACCGCTACTCAAAACAAGTGTCATTGATTGTTACCATGGCAACATCAGCCACAGGCCAGAGTTAACGTGGGGGATACGATGATGTCTATTTTTAGTAGTTTAGTCAAAGTTTGACTAATCTATGAGCAAAATTCTGATTGATTGTCCAAGCCTACGGGTCAATCTGAAGTTTGTTTTTGTGTTTGTGAAACCGGCCCCTAGTTTGCCCACGAGCTCATTTTAGGAATCATAACATTTGTTTTGCTTAAAACAAATAGGGTTATAGGAAAATAAATGGATTAACTGGATGGATGTGGAGTTGAGCCTATTTGTAACCAAGAGCCCAACACTTCATTGGAGATCAGTTAGGCTGCTGTGCGGTCATAAACCCACTGTATAATGTTAATGTACACCATCTGCTCACCCACCGCCCGGAGCTACCATGACGTCTCCGTTATCATAAGCATCCCGGGTCTCACCGGACCGTCTGTTCCGCATCGCAGCTCGACAGTCGACAGGCTGGTGACTAAAGAGTAGCCTCATTAAAAAGTCATGGTTTGAAGCGGGTGATGCATCATGCATACAGGTTGGAGCAATGGACTCTGTGATTCCTTATTTTCTAGGGAAACTAGTTTACCTGTGGATTAGATAGTGAGGTTAGAAGGATCTTATGCAGGACCAAAAAAAAGCAAAACAAAACAAAAAAAAAAAGCAAAACAATGCTCATTTCATCAGGAGGTGTATTATTCTATCTTATAATGTGATGGAAAAAAAAATCAGAAAATCAGACAGTACCTCCAATTAAGCCCATTTTAGCATGTTCGTGATACAAGTGACCTTTTCTTTATGCATGATCACCACAGTGATTTAGTATGAAAATGAAAGTCATTTCATTTTAACACTCCTTTAAAAAGCGTGCCCAATACAAGATACATGGGAAACGTTGTCACGTCTGATAGCGTTGTCACGCTATCAGACTTTTTTTCATTTGCTTCATGAAAGAAGGTGCATACAAGACGACATGAGCTGGCTAACCTTGAAGTAATTATGCTGTGATAGCCTGTTACATGCAAAAAAAAAAAATCAGCTTAACCCCGCCACACACCCCCACGTCTCTGTGTTTCTCTTCCTGTCTAGGGATGAAAAGCAGCAGGAAAGGACAGATGATTACGCACACTATAAGGAGGACAAGAAGCAGGACCACACTGACTTCACCCCTCCTTGCCGTTATCTCTCAGGCCGCAGACATCCCCGTGTTGCCATGCCCGCACTGGGGCTGAGCCCTGTGATGGAAGCAGAGATGAGACAGTTTAAGGAAGAGACAAGTGGGAAAAGAAAGTTGGTGAGGGCTTTCAATCAAGTCTAAAAACATCTGTTTTTTTTGTTTGTTTGTTTTTAGCATGAATGAAAACAGCATTGTCTGTATTCTGTTAAAACCTGCTAATTAATGCAAGCAGTATTTTCCATTGTTTTGAATTCATAGTCATGCCAGGAGAATGATGTGCAAGATAAACCAAGGAGTGTAGAAAACTCCCCTCAGAACATGTGGGTCTCTCAATCCAACAGAAAAGGCAAAGAGAGCTCTCTACTTGGGCCTCAACATCTGGTGACAAATCCTGTCTGCTTTGAAGGCCACACCCCACACCTGCCAGATGGACAACATTCTCTCCATCCTAAACTACCCAGGGATACATGTGAAACTGAGAATGAGCAGAATGCAAGAAGTGGCTCAAACAGCTACTCTAGTGATGATAGCAATGTTGTTACTCTACCTGGGGTGCAAAGTTGTGCCACCGACAGCAGCGAAAATGACTCAGTGGTTAGTGCAAAAGAGGTGAAGAAAAAGGAAATTCCACACTCGTCTGTTGAATTGAGCTCTAACAATGAGCAGGATTTCTTTTCTAATGGTGATAAAGACTTTCCTGCGCTCACCACCGTCAATGCTGGCATTTCACTATGTCCCACAGAACCACCAGCCTTGGGGAAGATGAAGGGCCAGTGGGAGATTCCCCTTTCATTCCACCCACATGACATACCCACTGTCATTTTGGCAAGTGGCGTGAGTGGCCCTGTGCGGGCTCCAAACCAAGGCAAAACAGAAGCACCTGAGGTGCATTCAAAAACCAAAGCACCACCAGCAGACCCAGTGCAGAAAAAGGCTTATGACCTACTGGCTGACTTCCCAGCCCTCCAGCCTCCAAAGAAGCCCTTAGCGCTGGATGCATTGCGTCACGGGAATCCCAAGACCAAAGATGCAGAAGGGAAAAGAGTTCTCACTCATATGCCAAACCACTGCCAAAGCAGTCGGTGTTCCCATGAGAGGAGATTGGAAAATTCACCCCACAAGGTCTCCTCCATCTGTGCAAGAGATCAGAAATCTGTGCTAGACCTTCAAACATTTGGCGTGGTCAGCCATCACAACTCTCCCACCATCAGCTGTGAGCAACCTAAGGCCAACAAGCAGCCGCCGCCTAGAGGTAATAAATCTGCCATGTGTCTCTGTGCTGCTAGCATGCCTCTCCTTTTATCAGTTGGTATAAATAATCTGGTGATGACAAATATAACTTTATGCCACTCATAAATCTCTGTAGAGATAAAAATTCTCTCAAATTATCTGTCTGATAATGGATTATTATTATTAGAGACACCTTCATATTTGAGTAATTAAAGGCAGGAGAGAAGCAGCAGCACCTGTCCGAGGCACAAGCTCTGGCTTTTCGAAGAGACAAGAGTCCAGCTCTCAAACTGCTACATTTTTTTCCCTCAGTTATTTTTGAAGCCCATTTAGCGGCGCTCTTTTGTTTCCACCGCAAAGCAGGTGGCTTTACTACTTTGTTTTCCATCCTTGCTTACCTACTGATGGCAAATTAGCCACACGAAAACATCAAAACAACTTTACCAATCATGGGGCAGTGCCTTGCAACCTTTAATCCCCAACAAACACCCTTATGCACGCACGCACGCACACACGCACGCACATGCACACACACACATGCACACATGCATGTCTCTGTGTAGGTGTAAACACACTGTGATTCTGCATTGCTGTTGCTGAGAAGTACTTCCTCAGTTGGATGACTCAGTGGGAAAATGTTCTTATAATGAGGGGATTATTTTGCAGTGGCAAAGTGAATTACACGGTGAGCCTTCCTGTCGGTGCAGAACAGAACACAGATATAAGTACACATGTTAATTTCGGTAGAGAGTATGCTTTGTACAGTGCATACAGTACCTCCGTGAACTTTGCACTGGAGTCATTTCTTTTCTATTCCTTCTACATATTATATGGAACAGTGTAATCTATTTGGTCTTGTTTGATTTCCCCTCTGCTTCTTAACAAGTGCACGGCTGTAGCTGAAGGCAGCTCTGCTTTACTCAATAAATGTGCATATGTGATACACACTGCTGCCCTCCTCCAGCAGTTTGCAGTCAGTGCTGATATGATAGAATATAGTCTCTGATAGCATAGCCCTGTTGATTCAATAGCACTTTGTTGATCCCCAGAGGGGAAACTGCAGAAAATTCTTTCGCAGCTGAGGAGAACACAGTTCTTTTTAGGCTTACCTTCTGCGTCACACTTAACATGACACAGGCTAGACAAGACACAGTGCATGCAAAATGCCCATAGCAGTAATCTGCGCTCCCTTGGTGTGCATATTGCAGTTGCAGGTGCAGATGGCGTGGGTGTCAGTGCCAGGTCCTGGGCTAATGCTGCCAAGGCAGGCATGAAGCAAACAGCTGCCCCTCAGGAGAAAGCCAGACCTTGTACCTTTCAGCAAATAGTTACCATTAACAAAGCCAAAGGTAAACTTATATCTTGGCATCTATAGCTAATGTGTGTGTTTGTGTTGGATGTCACATGTGGAGGGCACTGGATATTATGTTTCACTGTGGGCCACATGAAGAATTCATCATTATCATCTCCAAGCACATTTATTTTGCAGCGCTAACTATGCTAAAGGCTACAGAAGGCCACCTTGCCCTTCACTGTATTGCACCTCAAGGATGATGCATTTAGAGTTTTTATGCATTCATATATCATTGTCAAATTAATTGTGATATTTTGGTATAATTACTGGATGCAAATGAGGCTGAAGTTGAAATGACTGGTGCTCCATCTTGCACCATTGTTACTGTTTGTGACATCAATTAATCCGTGCCTTTTATCAAGCTCAACACTGAACACTGACAGATCTCTGGCACTGAGGTGGCCTGATATTGATATAAATAATAAAGTGGCATTTTAACAACATGGACGAGTCTTGCCAGTTCTAAGGCAGATATTGGAACAGAAATGTAAAGAATCTGGTGTATCATCACATTACATTTTCCATTAATCTATCTGCTTTCTGTCTGAAATCAAATAGCCAGATATGGTTTAGTGACTGGAAGATATTTAAACTTCGCCTTTAAATCTGGTTAATCATCAAATTTGTCTTGACAAGATTGTAAGTTAGATTAGGCACACATCTTCACAGTTAGCCAATGAAATTATGTTTCTAAATATCCCTGAACAAAATTGAAAATCTGGCTATATCAGCAAATCAATGTGTTTCAGTCAGCTTCCTTTCCCAAAAAGCTGCTTCTCTGCTACTGTGTGTTTGTACTTACAGTTTAAATGCAGTTAGGAGAGCACGCAGTCTGGATGTTTTCTGTGTAAATTCAAATTTCTGGCATGCCTGTTTGGATGTGTTGCAGCAGACGACAAGTGAACAAGATGTTTAAAAGACAGAGTGATGTAACCACTGTAGAAACTTTGCAAGCCAGCGCAGCTGGAAAATTAGTAGTTTCCATGCTCTAGGTAAAAGCCTGTAAATAGTATTTGAGTGATTAAAAAAAAGAATACCACTGATGCTTCTTCTGTATTATCAAAGTAAAAGGCCCAATAGGCATCTAGACATGCAACATATATCTTTTTGAAATGTATGTATACTTACAAATATTACAATTTCCCTGGGATTTACTAATGTAAAAAGTGTTTTAATCAAGAAAGTGTTTTTATCCAACATTCTCCATCTTAACCAGTTGCTCTTTCCTTTCCCCTGTGATTCTTTACTTCATTTTTCTCTTTACAGCTGAACTTTGTGGCACTCAAAAAATCACCAAGAATGCAAAACTTTCCCATCTGGTACTAAATCAGAAGATGACAACTTTGTATCAAGGCCCTCAGCCCTGCAACCAAAACCACTTGTTTAAACCTGGCAACTCCCTTGCCCATCAGGTGAGCTAACCATTTAAACACTTGACTCTGTAAGTGCGGCAATGCATTATAATTTTCTTTAAATTCCCATTTCACACGTCCTTTTAGCTCGTGTATATTTTCTCCATATATTTCATTTGCTGCAGTCCTCAAGTGAACAGTTGTAAGGGCTGTACTTATGTGATTGAGTTTTATTTGTTTCCAGAGAACAAGCATTTTTAAGTGTGCTCAGATTTCAGATCAAAAAGGGGGAGATTTGCTTTAAAGTATAAATAATGAAGGCTATGCTGAAGTACCTTAAACCGGCATTCTTTCTAATGGCGAGCAGCAGGAGGCTTGTGTTGTTGGAAAAAGAAGTCAGGTTGTTTTGAAGTCTATGGGAAAACAGCCCTCTGTTTTATCTGCGACTTCAGTAAACACTTTTATGATGAGTTTATGATCTCAATGGCTAATACAAACTGGTGTTTACTTTGTAAAATATGGTTCCAGAAGCAGGATAAAGTAAAGTATCCTGAACCGTGATTGACAAGTTTCTTCCAGTGTCTGTCGGTAACCGGAAACCAAATACCGACATCATGGTGGCTATCTATGGTTAAACACAGCTCCCGGTCCAATATACAGCCCTCCGTAAAGATGGAAATAACACGGGGAATGACTTATCTCACCTTTGTCATGCTGAACTATTGCATGCCTGAGTAAAAAGCTGTTATCATTTCAGAATCATCTGTTTCTACACTTACTTTCGCCATGTACTTGCAGAGTGGGCGGGTTTTTGACAGAGTAGTATTGGTTAAGCTGAGCACAGCAAGTTGTGCACTTACCTAGCAGAAGCCTCACATTTGATCATGACTGTCACTCATGCTGCTCCATTCTTCTTGGAGGAGCTGCTGTGATTGGTGCATTGATAATATGAAGAAAATTACTAGAGATCATTGTGTGACAGTCCTCAGTTACTTTTAGAGAGGAGGAATGTCCACAGAGCCTGTTTTACCTGAAATGAAGGCATATCATGCCAGTGACTGACAGGAATAGGTCACCCATTCTTTTATTTTGGTGAATCTTTAAAACATTATACCAGATCTCAACTCAACTAATCAACCGTGGGTGATTTTTACCATGTCAGCACTCTCTGCTATCATCATTCAACACCAAATGAAGGTGTATCCTAGATTAGAGCTCATCCCTCCTCCAGGGCACGGAGCTGTTTTGGCAGCACGTTATGATCCAACACCTTTCTAAGACACTTCATGTTGTCACCCCTGTGGTAGTGCCCCCCCATTGGTGCTTTTGTCTTGATTGAGTGAAGAGTTAACAGTTTAAGTTAAGCAAAAAAAAAAAAAAAGTCTCTTCTCCCCATTAAAAACAGAACACCACATTTTTGTAGCTTCACCTCTTCCTCAATCTTTTCCCACTCTGCCCTTTTTAGTCTCTGACCTATTTAAATTTGGGTTGCACTTTCTTTTAGCGCGTGCGATGGTGACAGTGACAGCAAGGCTTGCTGCACTCTGAGGTTTGCCCCTTTGGCCTAAGCACTACCAATCCAGCAGGATAATTACTAAAGCCGCGATGCACATTTCCCCTGGGTGGAAGTGGCAATATGAAGGTCTCTTGATGTCTGCTGAGAAATGAGTTGCAAGGCGGCGAGTCTGAGTAAGGCAGAGGGACTGGAGACAGAGAGATTGTAAAATGTGTGATGCTGATGGAGAGAGACATTGTGAAAGTTTTATTTTTGGCAGCAAAACAGCTGATGCTGAGATGTAAGTAAATGTTTATAGACAGTGTGGAAAGGATATGAACCATTTCAGACACTGACATGTTTTAAAATCTTTCCCTCTGTCTTTGTCTCTTTTTTGCTCTCACACATGTAGAGGGTCTGACTCATGCAGCGGTTCTCCTTCTGAAGCTGGCCATCGCCTAAAAATTCCGCTATTAAAGTTTCACAAGACAGGAAGAAGAGCTGGAATCTGGAAAGGAATATATAAAGAAAAGCAAAAGACCTTGTTTTGTGTCTTCGTCTTTCAATCTGTTGGTATACCGTATGGACGAGAATGTTCTATGAGTGTATGATACTAACTACTTGGGTTTCTCTCGTGGAAAACACCAAGGTCACTTAGATAGAACAATGGTCCAGTGTGTATGCCTACAATCTGAAGTATTTTAAACTCCCAGCCTCTCAATAGGTCACTCTACCCACTGTTAAGCATTGATTTAACACTTTTCTGTCTCAGGAATTGAATTCATGATCCATTAGATACTACCTCAAAGACAGAGCAATTAAGTTAAGCTCCTCTTACTGCATTAGGGAGTTGGCATACTTTGGCTAGTATGTGGGTGCCACAGCATCCAAACTAAGAATGAAAAGCAAAACAGAAAAACAAATTAACAGTTAAAAATGTTCCACTCTTGGCAGACAGACAAAAGGAAGTGAGTGGCCAAATCGTTCCATTTAGCAGCCTGATGGATTGGCTGTTGAAAATGTAGGATTTTCAGAAACGCGGCACATTTGGGGAGAAGTGGGAGATGGAGGGATGGCCCGGGTACCCCTCAGCTTTTGTGATGCATGAGTGGCAGAGACATAGGCTGAAGTTTTTACTCTTGCGTTCTTCTGTTTTCTTCCACCTAATAAGCCCGTCTCAGCTGTTGCTAGGCTACACTGGTCTGTTGTTATCCTCTGACTGGTGGCCTTTTCCGTCTTAAAGTCTGTGTGTTTGTACCTGAACTGGTGGGTGCGTGCGTATGTTTGATGTCATTAATGCAGACAGGCAGACAAAGACGGAAAGGTAAAGTGTAAAATGAAGGACAAGGAATATGATTAGTTTGACCCTGAAGATCCATGAATTACATTAGTGCTACTTCTTTAACGCATCGCCTGTAGCAGCAGTTTAATCACAGCTATGTGAGTGCTACCGCTGAACATTCGGGTACTTAAACCTCACAGGGTTAAAGTCTAAATAATCACCCTACTGTAAACTAAACACAAGATTTAAAAAATAAAAGAAGAAAAAAAAAAGCATTGTTGGAAAAAATGTGTGTTGTCATGGCACATCTTTTTCCATATCTGACATATCCGGCTTCTTGTGATAGCATTGGGATGTAGCGAGACTCCTGCAAGTTTTTTTACTAGCATATACCTCGCTTCCATTGCCTAATGCATTCCTAACCATCCAACGAATGGTCTTGTAGCCTCTTCCAAAGGAATGTTTAGTTTGCAAGAGTTTATTTAGCTTGTTTGTCACTATGTTAGCATTAGACAACTTCTCCTCATTCTGATGTAGTATTTGAGCTAAGGACTGAAGATACTCTTGGTCAAGCTGAAGGCAATGAACAGGTAGATTTTACAATACTTCATTTTGTTATTTTTTCCTTCAGCTGGAAGGTCAAGAAAATTATTAATTTCTCTCATAATTCCCACATCCTGGGAAATCTGAAAAATGGACTGGGTTTTTAAAAAAAAAATACTTTTGGTATACAAGGACTATTAGAGTAAATTTAAAAAAAAATCATTTCTAGCGCAATTTTACATCGCAAATAACAATGTATGGCTGTCATAATTCCACCATGCATCAGAAGCCTATAGCATTTACGAGATACATAGTTTTGGCTGTAGGTTATGAGAGTCACAGATGGTTGTAGGTCCAGACAGTGTGAACTCTTCGTCACCTGTCATGCTAACCCCTCATTCGCTCACATGAGGCTGCAAAAATTGCAGAACTACAGAAGGATATGGGAATATGATTAGCAGTCGCTCGGATGCATCAGTGAGAATATGTGCAGGGCCGACTGCACCGTCTGCCACTGGGTTTTCTCTATTAGTCATGGAGGAATCTGTGACATCAAACAACATGATGGAAAATCAGGAGGAGTGAAAAGCTGCAGATGGCACCTCCAAGTGAAGGGAAATGATGATAGCCATTGGCCATAAAAAGTGCATTATTGAGAGCCCTGAAGCCAAAATGTATCTCATTGTTCGGAATGCCGGAGATATTTGCTCGAGTCATGCGTCAGCTTTCAGCAGATAATGTTTTGGCTACAGTTTCACGTTGTCAGGCACTGAAGGAGTAGTACAAAAGTCTGTCAACTACCCTTCTATGCTGAAACTTGACACTAAAGTGCACCCAGATGTATGTGATAAGTTAGGCGTAAGGCCACATTAAAGCTAAAGATGACTCCGTGATGGTGTTTTTAGTTTTTAGAGCTCACTCTCCAGTCTGTTGCCTGTTTTGGATCAAACCCCTCACCACCCAGCTACATTCTGGCATTATCAAATGGAGGATAGCACAATGGATGAGCGCCCCACGTTGTATTCCCCAGCCAAAATAGAAATGACAAAGCATTATTATTATTATTATTATTATCATTACTGCACGGCTTTACATCATGATAAATTACCTCTTGACTGCAATTGTCAACTGGATCTCTCCTCTAATTAGCTAATTTGCTCATCTATGTGGTGGAAAAGTGACTATATGATTAATATGATTTAGAGTCCAGCAAAATACATAATAAAACTTGATTAATGAAAAATATTATTTAATAAGAATGACTGAACTTGGCGATGTGTGTGTGTGTGTTTTTTAATTAGAATTGTGCAATAACACAGGCCTGGAGAAGCAGTAACCGCTGATGCTTAAACCTTACATAATTTTTGTCAGCAACACAAAACTGTAAGTTGTAACCCAGCATGTTACAAACAAGTCCAGCTTTGTTTTGTTAGTTTGTGTCCCAAGCAAAGTATTTAGACACATAATCGCTTGTCAGGAAACTTACTGCGCCGACAGTCATGTAATGGGTTGTCTTGTACAGCTGAGTAATGTTACCTCCTCCTGTCTCCTCTTCCCTCAAGGAAGTACAGACATGCATGCGCACACACATACAGTGAAACAAAGTGCAAAGGAGGGCAGCAAACTTTCAGACTGAGCTGATATAAAACTAATGCACAAAGACAACACGAGCCTTCAACTTGACTGTCGTCGAGCAGCTATAATGCGGATTCAATATTGATAAACCTTGTTCCTTATCTTGAACTCTGAAAGGTTTGCCCCGCCTTGCAATTTGAAAGGTACTGTCATTATTTTTTTCTGCAGTTTCTCTCCATATTCAGAAGGTTTGGTTGTGTAATGCCTCGTTTAGAAATTTAAATATAACATTTCAGAAAACCTGTCATACAAAAAGTACTCTTTTAATAGATGTAATCAGCTGGAGTTTACCCTACTGACCTGCAGTGTCACCCCCTCAATAAGGTTGTTTTATTTAAACGGATCTTTAATTAAATTTTCTTTAATTTACTTTCATAGAAGAAAATGCAGCTTTTAATCACAGCAAGAGTTGAGCAGAGCCGTTGTTCTGCTTTGACAACTTTATAGTACTTTTTCAGCATCAATCACATTTCTGTCATTTTGCAGTGGAGGTGTTTTGTTAGCTTTCTTTATTGGACAAACTCCCCAAACAATTTGTGCAAATAGTTTTCAGAAAAAATATTGCAGAAATCTGACCTTAGTTTCATTGTATCTCTGAACAGTTTTACTGAACTCACCTCTTTACTTATTTATTGGGTTTGCCAAGACAAAGATCCCTAACATGGTGAGGCTGTTTGTTTGTGAAGGAATATCTCAGACCGAGTCCTCAGTGAGGCTTTTTTGGCTTTACACCTTGTTAAACACTGATTCCTTCTTTCACATCCCAAGGCATATCCTTTACCCCTCCATTTCCTAGATTTTTGCTCTCTCTTCATGCTTCAGTCTGTTGTTTGTATTTTTCTAATTACATGTTTAATTGTCTATCTTCTTCCAGCATTTTGGAGCCCAGGCACATCAAGCCAACTGTCCTCCAGGATTCAGATGTCCCCATTTTCCTTTCCAACAGGTGAGGCTGCTAACAATCCAATTCTCTGCTGTCTCCAAAGCTTGAAGCCAGCTCTAATCTGCATTGCTGATTTTACCTCCAACTGTAATTTACACGGGAGTGTGTGCATGTATGCAGCAAGTGTGACTCGGATCTCTATTGATTCCTTTTTTATTTCATGAAACATTCAGCTTGTGTTGCATATAAAAGTCCTGCCATTGTGCAATAAATAGTCCTCAGAGATTAACCAATCTTCTGCTAGAATGATGCAAAATACAGGTCACATCTGATTGCGTTAACGTGCACGTGTCTGTATGAATGTCTTGCGCATGAGCACGTTTTGCGTGTACGGTTTGGTGTGTGTATTTGTGTGTAAAACCTGCCTCAGGTTATATAATTGAATATAGGGTTGAAAAAAAAAAGGGCTTTATTTGTCCGGATGTCACTCCTGATGGATGCTCCTCATAAGACAAGCACAATCAGCGATCATTCCTCATCTTTCCTCCCACTCCTTACCGTTCCTATCCATCATATTTTATTCACAAATTCAAGCCCTAAGCCCCCCCCCCCCCCTTTTGTTGGCTCTGGTAGATAGTGGTGTCACAGAGAATTTCATGCTGCCACATGTTGTGTCTGTTCCGTCCTAATTGAGAAGGAGGCTGGCCATCTTTAATAATAAGTCTCATGACTGTTACACGACGATGGATAACGGCAAAGCTGTAGAATAGATGGCTTTTCACTCTGCACCAACAAATAGACGTACTGTAATTATACACTTTTAGGACTGCATTCTCATTGAAGATCTGTTACTGGCACAGTACAGTCTCTTAATTTTTCACTGGACTGGTGCACATTTCCTCCACCTGAGTCTCTTGCTATGGATGTAAGCTGCTTTTGAGTGCTGCCACAAGCTCTCCAAGTGGTGTATGCGGTAAAGTTAGGTAAAGAAAGGTATTGTAACTTCTTAACGATTTCAACATCATCCCCCATGGAATGGCCTCAGGTAAGGTAAGGTGTTATAGGCTTTCATAGAAATAGATATCCACGCTTCTAAATTTTAGAACAGCCGTCATGTGTTCCTACATATCTGAGGTAATCTGAGACATCTCGAAATGCCTCCAGGACCCTTTTTTGGCAGTTATTTTGAAGCATCTTGTAATGTCTCTGTAAGCAATATAACATATAGGCCTGTAGGCATCAGCCAAATTCTCATTGGTCAGACAATTGCTGGTGTTACTTTCATAGGAAGTATATCAATAGCATTCCAGGATTAATCTTTTATTCCAGGAGGAACGGTCTGTGAAAAACGGGGGTGTATTGACACTTGAACTTGGACTCAGGTGCCTGCCAGTAACATCAGCTACACTCTGACCAAGCTGGATGGGATCCTGTGTGCTCATAAAAGCAGAACAATGATATGATAATAAAATGTGTTACTTAGGTCAGGAGGCCTGTTAGTGTGGTTTCTTCAATAGTTGTGATGTTTGGACCGCCTGTTGATATAGTTCTATCTTTGGAAATCATATGGGATTAACTAGGTACTGGTGTGGAGGTGGTTGGCTCTGAGTTGAAATGCGTTTAGTATAAAATCATTTCATATGCTGAGCAAATCTAAGTTGAATGAATGTGATATTTGGATGAAAAATAGAAAAGTTTGCTGATGTTATCATGCTGACCAATATTTCACTGAAATTTAACTTGGATCCTTTTTTATTGTTGGTGATTGGAAAAAAAAAGTTGGGTTAAGTGTATGAACTGTTGTCAACTTTATGAATTACAGAGAAACGCTAACAAGACCCTCTTTGCCTCCAGAGCACAACTTAAGATACCCTGTTACGCCAAGTTTATCATATTTGTGAATTTTTGAGACCTTTACATCAGTTTTTCCCCCCTGAAAAAAATGGAAAAAATTACAAAATACATTTTTAAGCAATAAATTACAAAAAAAAAATAAACAAAATATAAAAACAGATGTAAACACCCCATTTTCAAAGAAATTGGCACCTATTTCATGGTTCAGGTTTTACAGGGTTGATTACAGCAAAAAGTGTATAAACAGGTTTAAAGAGGCTGCTATTACAAATAGCAATTTTATATCAATATCAGGACATTATAAAAACAGATTCAGATGAACAAGAACACATTGATATATTAAATGCCATTATAAAAAAAAAAAAACAGCCTAAATGCAGATGTATACCCCATGATTCAGTAGCTTATAGAACCACATCTAGCAGCAATAACTTGAAGTAATGTTTTCTGTATGACTTATATCAGTTTCTGATATTGTTGTTGAGGAATTTTGGCCTATTATTCTTTACAGTGTTATTTCAGTTCATTGAGGTTTGCATTTTTTTTTTTTTTAAATGCACAGCTCTCTTAAGCTCCCGCCAAAGCATTTCAGTTGGGTTGACTTTGATTGTGCCATTGCAACACCTTGATTTTCTTTTATCTCCAACCATTCTGTTGTAGAGTTGCCGGGGCATGTGTGGTGATTGTCCTGTTGCATGATCCAATTTTGGCCAAGCTTTAGTTGGCAGACACATTTGACTCTAGAATAATTTGGTATTCAGAGGAGTTCATGGTTGACTCATTGACTACAAAGTGTCCAGGCCCTGTGTCATCACCCCTCCACCACTGTGCTTGACAGTTGGCATGAGGTGTTTTTGCTGATATGCTGTGTTTGGTTTTTGCCAAATGTGGTGTTGTGCATTACGACCAAACATCTCCACTTATCTTTCCAAAGGACATTGATCTAGTTGTGGTTTGTTCTAACCCATGCTGCCAAGTTCTTTTAGAGAGAAAAGGCTTTCTCCTGGCAACCGTTCCAACCAAGCCATATTTATCCAAAGACTGAGATGTAGCTTTTATGTTTTTTGCAGTTTCTCTGAGCATTGCATCGTCTGACCTTGGGGTGAATTTACTGGCAGTCTTGGGAAGATTAGCAACTGTCTTGAATGTCTTCCACTTGTTTCTCACTGTAGAATGATAAACCTCAAATTGTTTGTAAATTGCCCTATAGCTTCACTGAGATCATTGCTGATGTCTTTCTTCCTTATCAATAGAGGTGTTCACAGTTCCTGATGATTGATCAATCAAGTACATTTGATCAGCAGCACTTGGCTGTTACTTAACCTCTTAATTCCTATGGAAGCAGTAAGGGTGTACATTTACACTGTTTACACTGTTTCTGCTTGATTTTTGTTTCATAAATAATGACACGGTGTGATATGTCATATTTTACACTTCGCCTGAGATTGCATTTACCTAATTTTAAGACCTGTTAAAGACCAGATGATTTTTATTATGTCCTTAAAATTGAAAGAGGATGTACTTTCTTTTTACCATGCCTGCACATCTACTATGTTGGGGTAACACCAGTACTGGAGATAATAGGTAGGCAAACATAAAATGAATTTCAACATACTGTTATAGGGAGTACTTTTTTTTTTTTTTTTTTTTTAATAGCTGCTCAAAGTAACTCTTCTACTGCAGGAGTGAATTGCGTGTTTTTTTTTTTTGTTTGTTTTGTTTTTTGTTTTTTTTTCGTACAGAAAAAGAAAAGAAGAAAAAAGACACAAAAACATAAATGAGAAACACAGTATACATATTGCTGAATGATTATCCATGAAGAGTCATAATGGTTCCTGCTATGTGAGTAGGTGGTTGTTATCACAGCCTATGGTGCTTAACATCCACCTATAACATGTTATATCTATAGATATAACAACTTCTCACTGAGCTGTGAATAAAAGAGGTGAAAAATACACCGTGTGTGATCAGAGCACCTACTGACTTTTTCTTGCACTGTCAAACTGGCGGCTTAAATCTAGCAAAAGGACAGCAGTGATGCTCAAGTATTTGGGGATGCATCTCTTTGATTAAAAAAACCAAAGTCATTCACGGCATAAAAACCTTGCAGTCTTTATTGTTACTAATGCCCGAGAACAAATATTGCCTGCATATCTTTTCAATCAGTTTATTTTGCTTGCACATGAGGGTATCCACACGTACCCTCCACCTTCAAACCACTGCGTGATGATTGTTCTCTAAATTATGACTCTATTGAAAAAAAAAACTCCCCTGGCTGTGGTCATTTATATTCACAATTTGTAATTACTGTGAGTTAGAAGCTGATTTACAGGGGTTTGTGTCTTTATTCACACCAAGCAAAGCTTTTGTGCGCAGCTGTGCCTGTATGTGTCTGCTTGTGATGCATCATGCATTTGATAGGTGGTTGAACAGCCGTTGCCAGAGGAGCCCATTTCTCAGTTAGCTTCAAACAGACAGTCTAATAGCTGCTCAAAGGACACATACGCCTCGTGCTGTCTTCTTTTTCCCCTCCTTTCTTTTTACTGAGGGAGAAATATGCCTTGTTGTGGTGAAATGAGTAAAGATTTGACTGAGTCGATGAAAGCCATAATTAATATTTAACAAAACTCTTTCAACTTACATGGCACTACTGCCAAGTTGAACCAGATGAGAGGCAGAGGAGCAGGAGAGAAGTAAACGAGCAGGAAAAAGAGAAAGGGAAATAATATAGCCTTTTGGGCCTTTTAATTTCTGGCTGGAGTCCAGAAACTCAGAAATAGACAGATTTTGGCTTTTATAACACACGCAACTGAATGACGATATACTTGTTAATTTTCCATAATTGAAGCTCATGTTCAGGAGGGCATCAACATAGAGCAGGGCCTCTTTGGCTCAGACGCTCCCTTGATGTTATCTGTCAACAGGAAAGACACTGACAGTTTTTGTCCTCATGTCTTGACATATTAAGCGAGTAAACATGCACCCCGTGGTGCACGGACGTGCATGGAGCATATCAAAACTCACACATACCCTCGCTCTCGGTAATATGGAACACCTCCACCCACGACTTCACACAAAAGACAGAGGGGAGGAGATGAAGACACAGGAAGAAAGTCATAAGGTAAATAAGAAAAAAAATATATATACATACAGGAGAAGAGTACTTAAAATTGCTTGCAGGATCATTTGTGTCTGTAAAATATCCAGAATTTGGGCAATACTTAAAATGACTTATAATGTAATTATTTTTTTCTTTTGAGTAAAATACATTAAGTTAAGCACTGCTTAAAATGACTTACGCAGTACTTAAAATTACTTACAGACTACTTAATATTGTTACAATATAATTTGCAACCCCCTTATTCTAATGTACCTATAAGTATTTGTAGGTTAATATAATTAAATTGTAATTTTAAATAAGACACATTGAAATTCTATTTAATTACAGGGGAATTATGCCCTTAGTCGCAGGCTGTAATATAACATGTTAATGGATGCTTAATAGATTATTACAAAGATCTTGCTGCATTTATCTGATGCGCTGATTTGGTTAATCTTACATGTGTTACTGCAGTCTGCATAATAAAAAAAATGGGTTCAGGCACTAAGGCATTGTCTGTTCAGAATGCATTATCATTTTTTTTCATTTGATCTACTCTTTACCAATCATAACCACACAAGACCTGCTGACCCCAGAAGATGAGCTGTTACTCCAAGTGCTTGAATGCCAGTGGCTTCTTTTGGCCTTATCTGCTTCAGCCCATTTGCCTGTATGTTTGTTTTTTTTCTGAATTTAGTGGCGTTTTGTGATATTTTTCAATCTAACAGACCCCTTTCCCCTCCTACAATTAAAGCAGGACTTTGCCTCATCAAATCTAATATCCAAATCCATCTGGGCCAAGTTGTACCAACCGGCTTTTATTATGTTTTAACTGTAAAGTTGGGTTGCTTTCTGCCCCTCCTGTTTCAAAGTCTGCTCCTTATAAAGTCAATGTATGAGACAGAGCATTGCTACTAGTCTGCAACATTATTACAATCTATACAGGAATGAACTTTTAAACATGGAAGAACTGGAATTGCTGTTGTTATTTTCAGTTTTCTGTTTCAATTGTCAGAAGACTGGACGAAAAAGTGATTAGATTGCAGTTTCAGCATATATGATCAGTATGAAAATACTTGGATTCTCCTATGAGTCAAAGCTGTTTTGTGCATATTTAGAAATGTCAGCAGAGAAGCTGGCTTAGTTGGATGGAAGACCAGATAGAAAAAACTGTGTTTTCATTTTAACCACTTTGGTTTGCCATGCTTTCTTTATTCCAGATACTATAGTATAGGTAAATCACAGCAGTCATATTAATGACAAAAGAAAAAAAAAACAAACGTACTACCTTTTATACAAAATGTATTCTTACTTGAAGCTGGAGGAGAAAAAAAACAAGCCAGGTGGCAAATATCCAATTGACTGTGTTTTTATAGATTACATTTGTAGAAGCATTATTTGCAGTAGTAGGATTATTCATGAAAAGGAACCCTAAAAATCAAATCTATTCTCTGTCATCAAGTGAAGCTCTTTTCAGTTGCACCAAAGGCAGAGAACAAAAAAATGTCTTTGAAATGAAATAGAGCAACCTTTTTCAATCCCTTTTAAATTCTGCAATGCTTTTCATCAACGGTCTCTTTGTGCCTCTATTTTCTCCGAATTTCAAATGCCATTTTCTCTCTGCCTCCTTTTGTGCGCCTCCAGTGAGCATGCGGGATAGAGGCTGATGGCAGAAGGCCTTTATAAGCGGAACTCCACGGCAAACCGTGAGGGTGACTATCGGTGTCAAACCGTCACAACCCGATCTGTGTAAGACACAAGGCAGGGTGAGGGGTGAAGCGCTACAGCATTTTATGGTTCAGCAGTGCCATTTTGGGAACACGAGTCAAAGAGAAAAAGAATGAAACGAGGGGCTATTTTTATGGAGCTATCAGACTCTTTCTTCTCCCGATCTTCATTCTCTCTCTTTTCCCACCTTTCCTCCCGGCTGCTCACCCCATGTGACCTCTCTTTTCATCCCCCTCACACCTTTCTCATGCCTTCATCCTCCTGTCCTTTACCCTGATAGCAGCTTGCGCCTCTTAATATGTGCATTTTGTATTTTCACCCTTAGATAAGGTATCAAAGACAGCATGTAAGCCTAATATTATTTCAATATATTTGCTAACAGTTGCTTACAATAAGATTAATTTACAAACGGACACCTCCTGTGTGCTATGAGTAAAATTTTAACCATATTCTTATCATTAATACTAGAAATTATTATTATTATTTTATTTTTGATTTTTTTTCATACTATTATTATCATTTTCCAGCTGTGTGGACCCAAATGCAGGACATGGGAGACAGGACTTAAACTTACAGATAGCTTTAATGCTGAAGATTCTTCCAAACAATAAAATCCAAAAAAGCTGGGCTAGAGTCAGGAATACAAAACTCAGAGGCTAGGGGAAAGCACAGGGCAAGGGAGTACACAGCTACTGTATGAGGGATAATGTGGTAAGGAGCAGAGGAAAAACTCAGGGCTTAAATACACGCTGGAGTAATAAGGGAAAATGAGAAACACAGGGGTACACAGCTTAACCTAACTGGAAGAAAATAAGACAGAGGAAGCATAACTGAACACAATGCATACAAGACAAGGTACTACCAAAATAAACCAGGAAATACTAAACACAGAAAAGAGGGCTTGAAAACATGAAAGCATATTTATCTTCTCTTTTTAGGTATGGAGTTTAATAGTTTGTTTTTCCTTTAACTGTTTGTCTTACATTTTTTAGGTTACTGTTTTATATTACAGTTAGCCAACTTCAGCTATTTGCTCTGTAACTTGCCCTTTTTAACCGATTGTGCTACTTTTTTATTACTTTTTTGCCATTTTAAATCTTTATTGATTAATGTTATTGTACTAACTTTTCACCTACATGTCCCACAGTTTGAAAAGCACCACATTAATCTTTGCTAACGCTGTCCACATTTTTCCTTTTGTTTTCTTTTCCCATTTCAACTTCTTTACTCTCGTGATAGCTTGTCGTCACATGTTTAATTAGTGAACTAACACTTTGAAGACTTTAATTTGGCCCTTCGGTTAAAGCCATGTTTTTTTTTCTTTGGAGCCAAAATGCTAGCTACAGTAGCTTGGTTAGCAAGATGTATCTATAGAGGTTTCTCCTGTGATGCGCACATTGCTCCAGAGTTGTCCGCCATAATGGACATGATACAACACCCAGACGTGAGGGAAAAATTTGTTTCCTTTCTGTTCCCGTTTGTTATGGCCGCCTTTAGTTTGCATGGAAGACACCCACTTCTCTGCAAACACTTACTAACTACTGGCCAGGCTGCAGTAAAACTTGATAAAGTTTGAATGTTGTGTCCATGATTGTCACATGTCCAAAATAGACCATTTCAAGTTGCACAGATACAGATACACATTACTTAGTACTAACTAGGAAATTTATATAATACTAGAATGAAAAAAAAAATAGTGCTTGTATGTTCTGTTAACTGCACAGCAGGATATATTATTGTCAGATAGCTGCATTAAAATGTTAAAAACTGCACTAATGCCGTAAACATGGTCAAGCAGTCCAGCTCAGTGACTCGAACTAGCTAGTGGTTGAGTCTGTGTCCGCATTCAAGTGTCACTTCAAATCATGATTCCCTTAACCATGAATGACTTTCACTTTTAGTGCTCCCAATGACGTTACAGTAGAGATCACACTGTGTGGGGTGGTGTAATCACGATCAGTTCCATTCCAGCTTTTCATTATACCAAAAATGGCTTCTGTTTTAGAGTGAAAACTATGTTCAGTAAATAAAAGAGAAATTGTCCAAATTCAGAGTGTTGGGAGACTGAAAAATCATAGAAATACTGTGTGTCAACCGCTTGCCTGAGTATTGACATCAGAATTCCCTACAAAGGTGAGATACACAGCTTCTGCTTTCATCTTGTGGAATTGCAGCTATGTACCAGGCTGTTGTCTGCAACATCCTGCAGAAATTACGCACACAGTTTGTTGGCTTTGTGTGATTGTGCAGCTGTTGTGATAGGCTGTTGGACAGGAGCAGACACACACTCCTGTGTAAAAAAAATCAACCTTAATCTGACCCTCATTCACTGCATCATTCACAAGTTAGAGCCTATGATTCATGATGCTGTAGAATGCGTTATAGAGCTGGGTCATTTTTACATATTTATTAACTCTCAAACTGGAAAGTCTGCTGCTGATCTCAGTAACTGAACAGAGCCGCCTCTGTATGGAGATTTTGCGGATGTGGGTAAAAGAGGATGACAATCTGCAGAAAAGAAGAAAAATCCCGTTATAAACGCAGACTGTTTTCTACATTTGGTATGTGGAAATCTTTATTTAGCCTAATATTTTTGTAAACTGACTTTTTTTTTTTTTTGCTTCAATTTAAGCTTATATTGATAAAATCACTATAGTTCCAGAAATATTCTTTTTTTTTTTCCTTTCCTCCCTGCATCTGCTTGAGAAAATTTAACTTTGGCAAGACAGCTTTAGAAAAGGAGTGTCCGATATATGTATTTTTTTTTTTCTGGGAGGAAGTAAGAACAAGAAAGAAAGAAAGGGATTTATTTTCCCCTGACCATCAGAGTGATTCCATAAGAGGCATATCATTGCTGCGCCAATATTTTCCTGTCATCCAAACAGCCTCGAAATTCTCGCCTTGATATTTCTTATTTGAACTTCATTGTTTGGACGTTAGCAAAGGCACACTTACGCACACAGCAGCACGGAGTGATGCCAGCACACACCGAACGTTGTAGACTCATTCAGTCAGTGACGTGAGCGTGCGCACACAAATATGCATATTTATGATACCCACACACCAGTCATCCCTATCAAAAGCTGAGCCAATGCTTTTGAACTAATTACTACTGCAGACACATGTGCACAAGTGCATGCAGCACTTATACAATATGATGCAAACTGTTGTGCACTGCAGTGAGGACAATCAGTCAATTATCCAGCATCTTGTGACTGCTCCCCGATTTCATCCCTTTGCCCTCTAGTGTCTTAAATATTTAGACTGTTTGACATCAAATGCATACATGAATGTCAATGAGGCAGACCTCAGTCCCTTAATCGCACTCACACACACACACGCACACACACACACACATGTTATGAAAGGCAAGCAGATGCAGTCATACAAAAATAATTTCAGAAACCAAATACAGCCACAAAGCTTTTTTTTTTTTTTTTTAACAGTCAGGCCCCATTTTTGGATGCCCTGTTTCAGGATAGCTAGAAGATTGCTTGTGGACACTTTGCAGGCAGAGAGTGATCTGCTGATTGTTACTTCAGGAAAATTGTATCTCTAGTCTTTGACACATAGAGAGGGAAAAGCCTATTTGAGGCATCCATTTTTTTTCTTCCTTTTTTTTTTTTTTTTGGTTTATTCTCCTTGAGAGTGAAACCAGTAATAAGGCAGCCTGAACACAGCTCTGTGGAGCGCCTGCCAATCAAGGATCTCAACTGAGACAAAGCCACAAAGTCGGTTCCTTTACACATAGGAGTGTAGCATCTTCCGCCATTTATCGTGTAATAGCCATATTTGCTGGCTTTAAAACAAATGCTGCCTTTCATTTTTATCTTCTTATGCTTCTGAAATTTATTCTTTGTGGTCTTTTGTGCCACGACAAACTGCCCATTTTCAGAATAGTAAAAAGTCAGCATATTAACATCAGATTCCTCCAAAGATCCAACTACCAGAGGTCTTGTGTTTGGTAACCCAGGGATGGGGAAAACTTCTCATTATCAATTCCAGAAAAGAAAGTAACCAAGCCCACAACAAGCTATCAGGTTTAGGGACTACCTAAACATGTGACTACCTGTGAGGAGCACTGAGTCATTTTCTAGTTATCTGAAAGCCAAAATGGGTAAATGCACTTCCATCCATCAGGGGCAACTTCCTGACTCTTGTTGTACATGCACATGTTTCAACATGTCTCAGCACGTGATGTCTACTCACTTCTCTGCCAATAAAATTACTAGAAGAGGTTGAGAAATGAAAATGTCTCTGGTAGCTAGTGTTTGGCGAGAGATGGCACGAAAGCTGAGGAACCATTGATCCAAGTTTTATATGGTCATTAGGTCCACTTGCGGTGCTTTGGTATTACCTAATCTCTGCATTATTATTTTTTTTTTTTTACCTTGGCTCCCACCTTGAACTTAGCTTCAACTTTGGGTCAGTTACTATGGTAACAGTGATAACGGACTATGTGCCTAACCATGCTGTCCCTTTGCTGACTGTGGAGGTTCTGTCTGATACACTTCTAAATATCCTCATTCATACAGTCAATATCAAAGCACATACCAGAATTTGCAGCAGCTTTCACAAACCTCTCAAATGAACCTTGAAGTACTTCTTCTTCTTCTTTTTTTTTTAAAGGACAGTACATGCTTTTGAGCAAGATCTTTAAATATCAAAACTGAATATCACCAAAATTATTTCTACTGGCTTGGGACTGTGACTTTGTAGTCTAATCCATAAGTAAGATATGTCTTTATCTATTTCATCCACATTGCCATCTTCAGCTGCTGTCACATTTGTTTTAGTCTCATTGGGTTAAAGTTGCACAAAACAACTGGAATATATTACCTAATCATGGAAGGGTTTCAGCACGATTCCACTAGGTATGCAGCAATATAGACCCTCAACGACCACTTCATTAGGT
Source organism: Cichlasoma orientale (assembly GCA_034780415.1). Classification (NCBI taxonomy): domain Eukaryota; kingdom Metazoa; phylum Chordata; class Actinopteri; order Cichliformes; family Cichlidae; genus Cichlasoma; species Cichlasoma orientale. Next base: position 195,581 of record JAVDPK010002908.1, on the reverse strand, counting down.
GCACCTGTTCACCTGCTTGTTAATGCAACTATCTAAACAGTCAGTCTCATGGAAGCAAATCAATGCAGAAGACATGTATGCATGTTCTAGAAGACTCGCTGAAGTTCAAACTGAGTATCAGAATGGGGAAGAAAGATGGTTTAAGTGATAACACATCAAACCATGAAGCAGATGTGCTACAACAGCAGAAGACCACACCGGGTGCCACTCCTATCAGCTAAGAACAGGAAAGTGAGGCTATAATTTGCTTGGGCTCACCAGAATTGGACAACAAAAAAATTTTAAAATATTACCTGATCTGATGACTCTCAATTTCTGCTGCAAGATTCCAATGGTAGACTCACAATTTGGCGTAAACAACATGAAAGCATGGGTTGATCCTGCCTTGTAGCAACAGCCCAGGCTTGTAGTGGTGGTATAGCGGTACACGTTGGGCTTCATAGAAATAACTGAGCATTGTTTAAATGTTGAGTATTATTGCTGACCATGTCCATCCCTTTATGACCACAGTGCGTCCATCTTCCATGTCACAAAGTTCATCTCTGTGAGATACTATCATGTCAGTAAGGACCAAAATCTCTGAGAAATGTTTCCAGCACCTTGTTGAATCTATACCACAAACAATTAAGACAGTTCTGAAGGCAAACCAGTACTAGCAAGGTATACTTAATGAAGTGGCCAGTGAATATATATTGGCCAACTATCCACTGACCCAATATTAACCCTGTTGTTAAATTTACCAATGCCAAGGGCCAATAATTATGTGTAAATAAATACATAAATAAAATGACAGGAAAATATTGGGATCAGTATTTGACACTGGTCAAATGATTATTTTACAAATCACTATTAGAACTGACAAAGAATAACACAAATGGTGTATCTTTAGATTTGAGTCTAATCAAACTGATAAACTGTTGACTGACACTGACTAAAATTTCATTGTGTTAACTTCATGATTCCTTTTCTGCACTTTTTTCATGATCTGGTGGTCCACACTGACACATGGTCATATTTCCAGCACCACTGCATTGAAAAGGAGGTACTTTATTTAACCAGTTGAATCATCATTGGAGTGCCACTAATGGCCTTTGTTCATTACCAAAGCACAAGGGAAAATACTCCGATTGAGCAGGTTGAGCTACCTCTGGTCGGCTGTTCTGAGCCTAAAACTGAGTCTCTATTGTCAGGGTCAGTCAACTTAGAGTTCAAGCTTACAAGACAGAGTTTGTTAAATCTGCCTTTTGGAAAGGCCCCTAGAAAAGAAAACATTTCCAACAAAACAGCTATTATAAATGTGCAACAACAGTACAAATGAAAAACAGCAAATGTAAATGCTGGCACACATGAGGTGGCTGAATGCCAGAGGGTTTTGTGTGTTGTGCTTAAGATTCTGGTAGAAAATCAGTGTGCTTTTTCCAAAGCATTTAGGCACTCTGTGCTTACTATGTTGCTCTTGTGGTTATTAGATTTATTTTCAGTAAAACATTTTAATCTCTCTAATCATTCAGGGAATTCACTGATGCCTTTCAAGAAGCCGTATGAATAGTGCTGCCTTGTACCCTCTCATATAAAACTGCTGTGTTTGAAAGTGGCTTTTGTATAAGAAATCACTCTATCTCAAGTGTGTTTCGAACTGTGTGCATTCACAGGGTTTCACAACGTCTAATCAAACCTGTAGAAAACAGCGACTGTAAAAGTGTAAGATTTTATGAAGCCAAATGGAAAAAATATCGCTTGCCAGGCTTCTCAAAATCGAGGGGGTTTCAAACATGTTGAGGGACTCCAGCTGGTGAGCTCTTTTGTCTGTGGGAGACGAAGTGTTTCAATGAATCAGTGAGGAGTCACCCTGTAAAACACTGAGTAGTGCACTAAGAAACTGGTGCCTTTAAAGAGACGTGCGCAGGATAGACACGCTACATCAAATAACACTCCTCCCTGTGCAATGCCTTGATAAAATTGTTTGTTTGAGCCTGGAGCATTTCATTGTTTGTGTTACTCAGAGTTAAGCCTTGAGCCTGGTATACACGTCCGTAGCAAACACTGGATCCTGTGCCTATCAAAGTCAGCCTCCCGCTGTGATGGAATTACTCTTTTAAAATTCCTGTCCAAAAGATTTGTGTGCAAATATCAACACCTTGGAAGCAGCATGGCTTTGAGACTGAACACCATGTGTGGCATCCTTAACTTGTGTTTGTGTCAAGATGTCTACAAAATCACGTAGTATGTCAAGATCTATTTGCAATAATCCAGTGCAGTTAAATTTTGCTTCATAATTCCAAAACTGTGGGAAAATCAGAGTGAAAGTAAAAAGAAGCTGATCTTGTTTACTCCCTGCACTAACATATTATATGCAGTGATTAAATTAAGCAGCTACAGTAGGTGCGAAAAAGTTCACAAAACTCTCACAAGCAGCACTCTGTGGTTTGAGGTATACCAAACCAATTATTACTTATTAACAACGCTTTCTATCTGCAGGTCAGGAAATAGTTAAATGTATTTAGTTGTGTTTTTATTCAAAGAAAACTTGCACTACTATTGTCTAAAAACATGTTGACTTTAGTTGCTGACTGTAGTTCTTGTGTGGCTCATGATACAGTGGGTAGTAAAGCTTTTCCTTCCAGCTGTTTGTCTTCAGTGTTTTATTATGTAGTGGCTGCCTGCCACTGAGGTTTCACAGCAGTGGCACCAGCTCTGTAGTGAGTGTAAAAAAACGGTGTCCTTTTGTGTGTTTTATCCAACTGCAACAGGATTAGTAAAGGTGAAGCACATCAGGTTTTAGGAAGTTAGATGCCTAGAAATGGGGTGTATAAGGAATACAATATAGTAAACTAAGCCACAGTTCCACAGCAGTAATCTTTAGATGTTGAATGTGTTTTGTACCAGTGGTAGTTATTTATTTATTTATTTATATTTTACCAACCAGCTCCTGCGGAGGACGACAGTTAAGTGTTTCATAATGAGTTTTCTCTGCAAGCCGTGTTACATGATAAAAATACAAAAGCCACAAAAAATATCTTCCCCTCTTTGCTCTAAGCCAATTCCACCAGATGAGCATGGGCATATGCTAAATATAAGTCAAGACCGACTTTTGGCTTGCACTATCACGTCCTTTATGGCACCTGATCTTACTTGTTCTATGAACTTTTTCACTCTTTACTATATACAGTATTACACACCTGCTCTGGTCTGAAAAGGCCTGTGGTTGGCTAAAGCCTATAGTCTCTCTCTCTCTCTCTCTGAAAGCAAAGCCCGGAGAAGGAGAAGGAAAAAAAGTCTAGTTTCCTCTAAGACCAGTTCAATGACTATCTGCTACAGTGCTTTTAGAAAAAGTGTTTCACCATCATGTTAACCCTGCTATGCTTCTGGTAAATGTGTCCTCTAGAGTGTTCTGCACAGTGTCTTAGCTGTTGCTAGGACTGAACTCTTGTGTGTGTGTGTGTGTGTGTGTGTGTGTGTGTGTGTGTGTGTGTGTGTGTGTGTGTGTGTGATTGACTTCCTCCTCGGCAGGTCCACCACTACTATGTCTGGTTGGCTAGCCGTCACCAGATTGTCCTTCTGTAGCCAGTTTTGTTAATGATCTGGCTGAGGGGGTTCAGGTCTATGTAGAACAGCAGTGAGAACAGAGCATCTCCTTGGTAAATCCCACACTTGATGGTGGCTTGTGCAATTTGCTTCAAGTTGTCCTCTAGTGTTGCTCTCCACATTTCCATTGAGTTCCTAATGAAGGCTCTTAGAATCCTGTTGATCTTGTATAGTTCTAGGCATTCCAGGATCCATGTATGAGGCACCAAGTCACAGGATTTCTTGTAACCAATCCAGGCAGGCGGTGCACAGGTTGGTCAGTCTGGTCTGTGACTCATATTGTTCCCCTGCCACTGAGAGTACACCTTGGATGGTTCAGTGGAGAGCATGTGGTTTATGCTCCTGGCTTCTGTGTCTCTGGTATACCTCTTTAAGGAGTTAACCAAGGCTCTGAGTCTTTGCTTGGCAGTTTGTAAGGCTTCAGGTATGGACAGCCTGTTGTAAAACACATTACAGTGACTTTTCTACCTGATATTATGGAATAGCGTCTAAATTACAAGCCACCTCAGACACACTTTGCATGTGATTTCTATCTTTTTTCAACCTTTCTTGTGCTATTTTAGAGCATTAAATGACACGAAATGGTTAGGGTTGGGTATAGAGAATTCTCCACTGTATGACCTGAAAATGACACATAAAGAGAAAAAATGTTCTGTAATAACATGCAAAATGTTTTATGGAAGTTATTTACATTCAATAACAACATGATTCCAGGATTTGAAATTCAAGCGTATTTATATCTCTCTATTTTTCAGGCCAGAGGCATCCCTTCTAAAAGTGGCCATGTGAGATGACAGCCATCGTGACACAGTTTTTGTTGTTTGTCTTCATCGAGGACAGTGCTGGTCTGTATAAAAATGCACTAACCCATGTTGTTTTTCTTTTATTATAATCCCAGTAAATATTTTCATCACAGTCACACTTTTATGGGTAATATACTGTTCTATTCTAAAACACAGCACTGTAGTGAGATTCATCAAGTGAGGCAGAGGCAAAGGACACATTACAGTCAATGCTTTAGTTCATTAGTGAGCATCTGGATGCTGTGCATGCATGAGTTAGGTTCTAAATACAAAATGCAAACTGTATGCACTTTCCAAATGAATTGAGTGATGCGTAGTAATAACAAAATCTCATTGTGCTGGGGTGATAGTGAAATGACGATTATTCAACAGTGCAGTGTCATTTTCGCCAGCGGACCTTCTCATACATAATGCATCCAAATCTTTGCATTTTTCCCTCTTTCTGAGCTACAATGCATATTTCATCAAGTCAGTGAAATATTAAGCACTCTTATGATTTGATATTCTCTTCCAAGAGGGATTTCAGTTTATATATTATCTTCACATCACTTGTGTCTCCTCTGGGACTAAACTTCAGGGGATGTCTTTATTTGCCATGTTTGTTTACTGGGGAAGATGTTTGATTGGCTAATGCTGAAGTAATGATCAATGAGACAGCCAATCAATTTCAGAGCTTATCAAGGCTCAGAGGGCATTGATCCATCAGAGGAGTCGGCTCTGAACGGCAGGTTGGGTCCATTCCAACTCATTTGATTGAAATTAGAGAAGTTCAAACTGTGAAGCTACTCCCCCTCCCTCTGCCCTCAAATTTTATATGTCAGCTGTTATTTAGATGAAAGAGACTGATGTGAAATGTGAAAAGGAAAGATTTATCGTGTGGTATTAAGCTTCTTAGCCCCACTAGTTGATGTTAAAATGACAAGACAAGGTAGCTGTTTATCAGCAGCTGGTGTATTTGCATTAAAGGTTGTTTTGCTTTAACCTAATTTTGAAACTTTACATTCATTGTTTCTGCATTGTCACAAAAGTGCTGCCGCTTTGCCTTTGTGTTGTGTCATGAAGTATTTTGAACTGAAATGAAAAATTATCATTATTATTATCATTATTATTTTTTTTTTTTACTCAAATCTCAAAAGTGATTCTTTGCTAAATGAGAAAGACTGCTTTCATCCAATGTAAAAATCGGCCTGCTGGTGCTACAGTACACAGTACAGATTCAAGAAGACATGCAGTTATGTGCTTGCAGTTAATTGCCACCACAACCAAAAGAAACTCTGTTATCCCTTTTTTTTCAAATAGTTCATATAGGATGCAGTATGTGTATTCACTTTCTTGCTGAGAGTTATATGAGATATTTAATGCTGGGAGCATACTAACCACTTCCCATTGCTCTCAGTCTTTATGAATGATTAAGTAAACTTAATTTAGCATGGAAACACATCCTAGTTGTTTGTTTGTTGTAAAACTGCATTTTTGCACATGTAGTAGGTCAGTCAGCTCAAATTGAGAGCTGCTAAAAGGTCCATTCATCTGTATCCTCTGTCTCACCCTCACTGCACTGTACACATGATGGACTTTTTGGTAAGATTCATCACATTCATTGATCAAGCTGCATCAGTTTTTTAAACTGTGAGGCTGCTCTCAAAGCAGTCCCTCATTTATAATTGGTCCAGTGGTGTTTGCAGTGTCAGTTTATACTTTTATCAGCTCATCAGCTGTTGTGAAACTCTGAAAAGAAATTTCAAAATTAAGCATCCTTCCATATTTTATCAAAATCAGATTAGATATGTAGCCAACTTGGCATATCCAAGTTAGAAATTATGCTCTTTAATTAGAGTGCCACCCTCAGGGCAATTACTGTAATATGTTATAACACCAGAACACAGTGCTGATGTATCATCCCTCTGAGCTTCATTAAATTTAGGGCCCTGATGTCTGTGATGTCACCTGAGATATTACGCCTGACGGTCGATTAACTCTGCCACTGAGTGGTGGACAATGAGCTATTGTGATATTCAGTCTGTTCTTTTGCATATCTTTTGTCACATATGCGTCATTGTTGCCTCTCTTTAAGAGGAAGTTATGTCACCTGGCTGAAATCAGCTATTAATATGATTTTGAAAGATGAAGAACTTAGCTTAGTGAGGGGAAAAAAATGCAGCATTCTGGGCCCAGAATAAATGTCTGACACTTTCTGATTGACCTCATTGTGCCAATTAGGTTGTAGACCAATCTCCATTATAAAATCTGCATTTTCTGAGTAAGCACCTGACAAATTGTCTTCCGCCTCAACAATATCCATTTCATTACAATATCACTTGGATTTGAATACCAACAAGGCTTCTATTGTTTCACAACTAGAGGTGCCAGAATGACAGGTGTTCAAATTGCCAATATTGGCGCAGGTGCAGCAAGAAACAACAAGAAATAGTGTGATAAAGCAGTTTCACACTCTCTTCTCAAGTCTGAACTGCTTCTTAAATAGTAATAAAAGGGATATGGATGTCTTCATTGTTCTTTAAATACATAATAGCACATTTATTTTTGTTGTCATGTTTTATTGTTGATTTGTAGTGGTAGAAGAAATATACAGATTCTTTAGCTAAATAAAAGAAATAAAGAAATAAAGCAGTCTGTGCTCATCTACATCCATTCCCCAAAGATTTCAATTTAGACTTGTTTGAGTATCATGCCTCTCTTTTAGTGTCTCTGGTTAGATGTAGGGAAATATTGTGACTTGCCTTTTCAATCCTGCACGCCACGTGGTGATTCATGGCACCACGTGGCGTGGTGCCATGCATGTATCCATTAGGGTACACAAAATATCGAGGTTTCTCACAAGACATCATGTGTACATTGCTCATTGTGCTGTCCGCCATATTGGACATGATAAAACCGCTGGTTGCTGGGGAAATGTGTATTCCCCGAATGGTTGGCAGTGGGTCCTGTAGGTTGCTGACTCTCACTGGGTGAAATTGGTTGCCAAGAAGGTGTCGCACCAAAAGCCTCCCAGTGATTGCTTTGGTTGCTAGCAGATTGCCACGGTTGCCTGTGGTTTGTCATGTTTGCCTGCAAATGCCCGGTCACTACTAGCTGAAAAATAGTAAAACTTTGAAGCAGCACAGTGGCGTGGTGGTTAGCACTGCTGCCTCACAGTTAGAATACCATCTGGAAGGCCTGGGTTGGATTCCACCTTGGCCCGGGCCTCTCTCTCTCTCTCTGTGGAGTTTGCATGTTCTCCCTGCGTGTGCTGGGGAGAACCCTACTGGGGTTAGGTTAATTGGCCACGCTAAATTGCCCATAGGTGTGAATGAGAGTGTGAATGGTTGTCTGTCTTTCTGTATTGGCCCTGCAACAGGCTGGCGACCTGTACAGGGTGTACCCTGCCTCTCGCCCTATGTCAGCTGGGATAGGCTCCAGCCCCCCCGCAACCCTAAAACAGGATAAGCAGAAGTGAATGGATGGATGGATGGATGAAAAGTTTGACGCAAACCAGAAATGGAAATGCTTGCCTTCAAAGTAAAAGTTGTGAGCATTGCAGCCACCATGTTTCAAAATGTGCAACTTTTATTTTAAAGGCAAATCTCTCCATTTCCAGTTGGTTTCACACTTTTCATTTTTTTACTACAGCTTGTAGAGTAGCTGGCCAGTGTTTATAAACAAGTCCATCACTTCCATTCTAACTACAACTGCAGCAATATGCTAGTGACCAAAGCAATCACAATGACGTTTTTGCCAACCGGTTGGGGAATACACATTGTCAGGGGGTCACTGACTGGTATGTCAGCCTGTGAGACTTGGACTTTACCAATCAGTTTCCAGCAACTGCCATCAACCTCCAGCAACCATTCACAACATTGGGGAATACTCATTTTTCCCTCACAACCAGTGGTTGCCAAATGGTTGCGGACCGGTCTGTGTTACTGGGGCTTTATTGACTTGACTGTCGGCAATGCCCATGACATCCTACAGCCGTGGCCAAAAGTTTTGAGAATGACACAAGTATTGCTTTCCACAAAGTGTGCTGCATCTGTGCTTTTACATCTTTATGTAAGATGTTTGTATGGCATACTGAAGTATAATTACAAGAATGTCAAAAGTTTCAAAGGTTTTTATTGACAACTACAGTAAGTTTTGCAAAGAGTTATTATTTTCAATGTTGGTCCTTTTTCAAGATCTTTGCAGTTTGACGGCAACCCATTCTTTCATAATCAATGCTTGGAATTTGTCAGAATTTGTGGGGGGTTGTTTTTCCACCCAGGATTGACCACAAGTTTGCAATGGGATTAAGGTCTGGAGAGTTTCCTGGCCATGGACCCAAAATTTGGATGTTTGTTCCCCAAGCCACTTACTGTAGTTATTACTTTTGCCTTATGGCATGATGCTCCATCATGCTGAAAAAGGCATCATTCTTCGCCAAACTGTTCTTGGATGGGTGGGAAAAGCTGCTCTCTGAGGATATTTGTGTACCATTCTTTATTCATGGCTGTGCAAGCCCACTCCTTGGATGAGAAGTAACCTCGCACATGAATGGTCCCAGGATGTTTTACTGTTGGCATGACAAAAGACTGATGGTAGCACTCACCTTTCCTTCTCTGGACAATCACTTTACGGATGCCCCAAACAATCAGAAAGGCACTTCATCACACAAAATCTCCTCAGCAGTCCAATCCCTGTACGTTTTTGCATAATATCAGTGCGTCCTTGATGTTTTTCTTGGAAAGAAGTGGCTTCTTTCCTGCCTTCTTGTTACCAGGCCATCCTCCAAACATCTTTGCTTGACTGTGTGCGCAGATGCACGCACAACTGCCTGCTGCCATTCCTGAGCAAGCTCTCCACAGGTGGTGCCCCAATCCCACAGCGGCATCACCTTCAGGAGATGGTGCTGGACTTTCTTGCGCACCCTGAAGCCTTCTTCACATCAATTGAACCTCTCTCCTTGAAGTTCTTGATGATCTGATAAATGGTTAATTTTGGTGCAGTCCTTCTAGCAGCAATATATTTGTCTGTAAATGTATTGGAAAAATGTTCACTGAGATGAATAAATAGTGAGAGTAGGCAACTCTCTCATAGACCTCATATACATTTGAACTTCATTTGTGAATCCAGTGAAGTAGCAACCATGCTTATTAAAAATAATGCACATATAGGGTACTTTGGCATTGCCTTCATTCATCAGAATCAAATAAATTTGTTCATCTTTTACATGCTTTCCCAAGATGTCTAGCATTTCATTTCCTAGCCTTAAGGTGGCTGTGTTGTCAGATGCTATAGTATGCGATGGATATTGTTACATAAAATGTTGATAGGTAAATAAATTTCATTCACACCACATGGACTGTTAAAATATTAAAATACTAGAGCAAAAGTGATTTCTGAACAAGAGGGGACATGACAGAACTCTAAAGACAGAGTAGTGTTAACCGAGAAAGGTTACAATGTTGCATTTCTGACAACAGTTTGGGTCATTTTTCTGCCCGAAAGGTCTATAAGACTTTGTAATAGTGTTTATTGGTCTGAAATGTAATTTTTCAAGACCAGCAGCTGAACTGTACAGCTCCTGCTGTGGCAATCTCTCACTGCTGCTACACTAGAGGAGAGCATTTTGTGTGTGTGTTTTTTAAGAATACTTGTAAGTAATTTGCTAGGCAGTACAAGATTAATTTTGAGTTAGATTCCTAAAACATTGTTCTACTATTTTGAAACAATACGGTACAAATCTGGTTTTTATTTTTTGGTTTATATTCTTCTAATGAATAAAGCATAAAATGGTAAAATAATCTGCCACCTTTGTATTTCTTTCACTTGAGGACTGATGGGTTCAGATCATTTTCATTAATTACCAAAGAACGGACACACACACCTAGTTTAGAGGTAAAGGCCGCATGCAGGGAGAAAGGCGCCGCCTCTCTAAACAGAAGAGCAGGAGAAGAGCGTCTTCTGCTCTTGGTTCAGATAGGAAGTGGA
>JAVDPK010002908.1:169824-185126 GCA_034780415.1 Cichlasoma orientale | reverse complement strand
CATATCTTCACTTAAAATAAGAAAAACAGTGTAACATATAACACAAACTAACTAATATAAACAAAAGATGTGATAAATATAGTTAATGAGAGAAAGTCTAGACAATAATCCTAACAAGGACCTAGTTGACTTGCACTGTAGCGGCCCTTCTCTCTTTTGGAAGTATTATTTGCAGAGGCACTCACAGCTGGAAAGCATGTAACTGCCTCAGAGCTCATTTTCACTTTTGTTTCTGAGTACACATTGCATAATTATCACTTCAGTTATGTGTTAATATATGTTGAATGACAAGTTTTTTATTGATACTTAAATACTTAAAAAAAAAACTCATATAAATGATTACATCAAATGCCTTTGATCGGTGGTGTGGTTCAGTAGTGACAAATTGACTGATTTGTATGATGGAGACACTGAGCTGGAGATGTTGCTGATGAGATGCTGGAAGCTGGCAAGAATTATTTAGAGCTCTGAAACCTTGGCAGCAATTAACAGCATTTGTCATCTCATATGTTGAGATTAAAAATCCACCAAGCACCAGACGTCCGTGGACATTTTCTGGACTGAATCTGGTTGGCCAGTCATGGCCTTTGATAAGCCCCAAAATAGTTCAGTCTGTCAATAGTGTGCAAAGTGAAATTGTGTCTTCTCAGATCACTGAATAAACCCACTGAGTTTCTACTGATTAAAAGTCTAAAAGACGTGCAAAGCTGCCTATGCTGAAATCTGTTAATTTTCCTTCATAAATGAAAGCTTGACAGATGCATCTATATCTAGATATTTTCTTAAACAGCTATATCTTTATATATATATATTTACATCGAATGGAAACGTACATCGTGCACTCATAACCTTTGGATTGCCATCCATTACTAGACCTGCAGTTTAATAGACCACTGCATTATGTCTTATATGACTATAAAAATCCATAGGCCTAAATAAATTAACTCACTATGTGATACCAAAATTATAATCAGAATCAGAATCAGAAGCCTTTATTGTCATCAAGCACAAGTGCTTGAGGAAATTGTCACAGCTGCCGCTGGTCAGTGCTTTACATATATACACACACCCACACACACACACACACACATATATATATACACACACACACGTACATACATGATGAAACAGGAAGGTAAATTATTTATTTATATTTTGCTTGGAAATTGAGAAATAGGTGCTGCGATTTATTGAAATATCTTTATGAAGTCTTCAGGATTAGTTCTCCAGGTTTCTTGAAAGTCATTCAAAGCTCTTAGGGTGTTGGCTGCCTTTTGTTCCATTCTTAATCAAGATGATCTCACACTGCTTCAATAATGTTGCAGTCTGGGCCCTGGGGAGGCCAGTCCATGACTGATAATGTTCCATTGTGTATGTGTGTGTGTGTGTGTGTGTGTGTTTATCCAGGTATGCTTTTACTGCATTGGCAATGTGTTTGACATTATTGTCATGCTAACAGACTGCACATCATACTGAGACTTTTTTTTTTTTTTTGCCTAATAGCTCTTTGGGAATCACTTTGTCAAAAACAAGTCCATAAAAGAAATGGGAACAAATGAGATATTTTTGTGACAGGCTGCTAGTAACAAAGTGCCTAAAGATATAATTTAAAATGGGTTCTTTGCAATGTGTTCTGTTATGTATAGACACAACACTGGTTCATCCCTTGAAAAAACATTTCTTCACAAAATGGTAAGGAACAAGGTCCGGACTGAGTGAGTTAAAAAGCAGCCAATGTGCAAAGAACTTCGAAAGAACTTCAGAAAGTCTGGAGTACTATTGCTCAAGATCATTTTAGTTTACAAGAAAGTCTGACTCCTTGGAAGCCAAATAGAAAGAAATAAGGGGTAGCTCAGAACTTTTTTTTAACAGTACTATTCATAAATTACAAGAATGTGTGTGTGTGTGTTTTTATTTTAAAAAATGGGTCTATGTACATTGAGTGGACACTGTGTGGCCATCTGATTACAAAAATGGTCACATATCATTTTATCCAGAAAAAACTAAAAACAAATAGCATTATCAGTAATTATTACATTGCATTATTACTGGAACACTGGGGCAAACAAATACAAAATAAGACTAGGCTGGAGCCAGAAATGCAAAAACTGAGGGCTTAAATACACACATGTGGTAATTATGGAGAGAGGACACAGCTGGGGAAAACAAGACACAGGGTAAACAGAAGGTAACTAACAAGACAAGGGGAAGCAAAACTAAGCGCAATGCACACGAGACACAAGACCAACAAAATTAAACAGGAAGTAACTAAACACTAAACAGAGAGGTGACAGCAAGACACAGGGGAGGCAGGATAATTAGAACTCAAGGACCAAAATAACCTGTCAAGAAACTATAAAATACAGTACATAATTGAAAATATAATTACAAGAACATAGGAAATCATAAATAAGAAAAACAAGTTACTGTAAGTTACTGTACCCCAATTTATGGACTTCAGGCATGCAAGATCTGCTGGGATAGGCCTTGAGGAGCCTAAATGAACAAGTGATGAGCAAAGTGGATGGAGGGGACAGCCTTTTGTTTTTCAACCTAATTAAGATGTAGAATTTTATTTTTCAAGCTTTTTCCTCAACAATCTGGCGAAGATTTCTCTTTGAAAAGTTAGTGCTGTGCAGAAAGGCTTTGAACACATAGAGCTTCGCTGTTTACCAGGTGGGATTATTGCATTTTGCTTTTTGAAAATGAATATACAGCATTTACTACGGGATCGACACACCAACCATCAGGCCTTTGGATTGCGCACGCAAGTTCTGTAAACTGCTTTCAGCTGTACTGATTAGCACCAAAGAGAACATCAAAAGGAAAACATTATTACTCATGGTCAAAAATAAAAGATAGATAAACCTTCAGTAAATAGAAAGTTACAATGACTAGATATGAAATCTCAAGGGCATCATTTCAAGTTTGAATGTTCGTGAACATATTGTGCCCGCAGAAGATCAACAGCCCTCTTTGATGCTCTGTGAGAATGATGACTCATTGAGAAATGTAGATGGAACACAAAACAGCAGAACAATACGAATGCAGAAGAAAAAAGAGAAACTCGAGCAGAAGACTGAAAGAAAGACAGCAGTGTAGGACTATCACTGCAGTTTTGTTCTTTGCCTGTGTTGACAGCTGGTTCTATGGGTGTTTGCCTGTCTTCAAATCAAGTGGCACGTTGTACACTACAGATTACCTTATGAGGGCAGTGCCTTATAAAGGCTGGTATTTCCTGCACTGGCTCACTACCATCTGTGCAAATTTGATTTTTATTTTTTTTTTAAAGGTTTTTCCCTGAAAAAGGATGCAACCGACAAGATGAAAGAAACGTCAGCATTTTAGTTACAAAAGTGACCTGCTTGCCTTTCTCTTTTCCCTATCCATTCAGCATGTGACGTGAGTGCGTTTGTCATTGTTTGTGCGCCCCTGAGGCTTCATAAGAAGTGTGAGATGCGAGGGAACCTTTATTCATTAGTTGTCAGCATCCTACCTTGCAAACAAGGGGAGTCGGGGGAGGGATGGAGTCTTGTGTGGAGGGGGGTGGGGGGGGGAATAAGTGCAGAACATGAGAGCGTAAAAAGCATTCAATTAAGACATGAACTGCATGGTTCATTAAGCATGAGCAAGCCAATGAAAATGACCATCCATCAAGAGAGAGTGCTGTGGCAGCGCTGGAAAGCTCATGCAGGCATGCGCACGTACAACATGCTCAATTGCTGTGGAGAAAAAAAAAATGCCCATTTTTGCTCATTTAAAGAAGAATGTAAACTAATAGTGCACATTACATTGCTGGTTTTAGCTGTCACAGGTTACATATTGACCTTACTAAATGAAACATCATGGCTCAACTCTACTAAGACATATGTTTGCCGAAGAAATTAGAGAAAACAGTCCGTTTGCTCTTTTATTTCATCTGCTTTATTAGCAAATGAATTAGGTGCTGTAAGATAAGACAGTATATGAGAAAATGACGGCTTTTATGCAAGTACCCACATTAACAACAGTGTGTGAAAGTTTTAAAGAGGTTACAAAAGTGGCTGTCAGGGAGCAGAAACAAAAGCTCCGAGTGGATATCCATTTCCACTCACCTCATTGCACATAGAGCATGAAGACATGCTGGCCTGAGGAGACAAGAAATACATTGCGAAAGGAAAAATGAAATACACTGCTAAAGACTTGCTGTCAGATTAAAAATGACACTTCTGCAGGTTTATTCAGAAAAAAAAAAAACGTAAAGCAATATGAACCATTTAGTGTATGTGCCAGCTAGATACATGTCTTTTTGTGAGGCTTTAAGAGGTCATGTCGCGCACACACAGAGCACTTGTGTCTCACTTACTTCTTTAGCACCCAAGGGTGCAAGAGCATACATCTGAGAGACTGCTTTGCTGTGACAAGCTGTCTGTCGTTATAAAATCTATGCATGCCTTCCTGTAGTCTCCGTGCTTGTGGTAAAAAACCAGAACCCATGGGCACATATGGTGCACGGAGGAATGATTAGTAGAGATACAAATCACAGAAGACGAGGGTTAATTGCCGAATGCATATTATGTTTACTTGAGGTAATGTGACGCGGCACAACATGTCACATGCTTCTTTAAATGGGCTAAAGGCCGTTTAGTCATAGTAAGCCATCAAAACAGCTGTTTTAAGTGACCTTGCCATCCAGCAAGTGCTCTCACTCTCAACAACATGCTTTTCTGTGTTTGAATGTACTGTGTCCGTTCTGTATCCTGGCAGCACACACCAGACCCTTCACTCTGAAGAATTTGAGCTTTTCTTACAAAACATTACAGCACCTGCATTTGCCTGCTTATGCTTAGAAAAAGATGGAGTTCTAGTGTTGGCTTGGGAACCTGTGCAGCCCACCAAGACATTAAAATATCTCACTGTAACGCATGCTGATTACAATGTCTGCATGGTTCCAAAGTGCATCTGTATTTAACAGTGCATCCACAAGCGAGTCTTAAGTGTGTTTCTGTGCATTTGTGCCATACTGCTGTGTGCTCAGTGGGAGAAAAACGCCTGTTTTCAGAAGAAATCATCCGCTGAGTGCTCTGAGAATAATTAAAATGAATTTGCCGTAGATGAAGCCTTCATTTTCCATTATTTCCCTCAGTCTAAGTCAGGGATCATGTGGCTTTTAACAAATACAGAAATCCTGCACTCTTGCTTAGTAAAATCCTGCTTAATATGCAATGCGGGGCAAGAGGTAAAATGTCTGGAGCCAAACAACTTTGAACCTGTTTGAATGTAGATGAATACTAATAGCTTCCAAAAGTTCAATGGCAATGAGGCAGTGCCTATAGCAGGTTTTGTTTATACAGGCAAAAAATAACTTCTTTGTTCATTGAAGTCTCTTCATGGGTTTTGGGATCTGCCATCCATCCATCCATCCATCCATCCATCCATCCATCCATCCATCCATCCATCCATCCATCCATCCATCCATCCATCTAATGGAACTACCTCTCTAAATTATGATTATGCAGGTTTCTAATCAAAAACTACTTGATAGTAATTGATGGTTTCACGGATTCATTAGCCCTTAGCCAGAAAAAGCTCTTCATTCAGGCTCTGGTTGGGATGACAACCAGCAGACTCTCAGCTCTTATTAGCACATTAAGGCTAATTCCTGCTTTTTACTTTATTATTGATTCAAGCATACCCCAATGTGTCAGCTACAGCGAGTCTGTTAACACCGTTAATTCCCTCTGCCACACTGGTCCTTTTAACACAACGAAAGATATGCGAAAATGAATAGCTGTTGCTACCACTGTTTTGAACTCGGCACTGAACAGATGAGATTATTGATAAATGTTCTAAATTGAAAAATGGAATCAGCAAATCAGTGGCTACCCAGTGTACTGCATGAATTATGCTGTGTTTGTATTTTAATTGGTTAGCAGAACTAATGATGAAAGACTGCAATTTAACAGTTAACAGCTTGGAAACCCAGGCAAAGCAATTACAGTTCTCAAAATGTCACGTCTTTGTATGTAGACGCATAATACGAAAAATTTATTGCTAACTCTGTTGTCTCACTAAGGGAGTGCTTCACAACGAAGGCACACCTTGGGTACCACCTACCTCAGTCATAGTGATATATCACTTCAGGCACAAACCAACAATCCCAAATGGGTCTGTTTCCACAGACTAAATACCCCCAGAGGGAGTGTGAAGAGTGCACAAGAGCTGTCTTTTCTTTTCTCACCTTGCAATTTCTAATGCACATTCACCTTTCACAGATCTTGACTACATATAGGGAGAAAGCTCAGAAGAGGAAAGCAAAACCCAAAAGGCTCTGAAATTATTTACAAAAAGAAGAGCTGTTCAAATGATTCATTTATACATGATCTATTTACAAAACATCATTATTAATGGAAGAGTAAACAACATTAAAAACTCTATGAAGGCTCTTCTTGCATTTACTCAAGATTTACTCGCTGAGGCGTTGACATAAGATTGGTTTTGATGGCACATTTTAATGCTGTGGGAAAAGGTATTAAATATTTAAACTGTCATAATTACAAACAGTAGCTCAGACTCAACGCTTGAAGCTTTCATCTGATCAAGCTTGGGAGCCCTTGACCTTCGTTCTCTGCAAATATCTTGTTGATCAAAGGGAAGTCATACATCAGTGTGGGCCGAAAGGGGATACATGAAAAAGCCAAGTCCCTCAAAAGGGCTACGGTATAGCTCATTAGACAATGACATATCGAGAGAAAAATCTTCAATGTGCTGTGTTGTAATACTGTTTAGGGTCTTTTATTAGCTCGTTTGTTGCAATTCCAACACTTGGAAGGGAGGTAAAAAGATCAGAGTGTCATGAGTTTAAATAACACTCCCAGTCATCCCAAAGGTAATTACACAGAGGTCAATGAGCAAAGGATGACCCCAAAAAAATAAATGGCCATCAGCGATCAATATTTCACGCTTACACACAGAAACATACACAAACACATACACGCACTTGAACGTGCTGTCCCTCCCGGGCAACGTGTGGCTAATCTGAACACTCCTCCATTCTGCTCAAACAGAATGCGGAGCCCAAATTACATTTTAATGGCCTTTCTCTCTTATTAGCACCGTGGCATCTTTGCATGCACAATAACAAGATTAAGCTTTCAACCTTTCTCATCCCTGTGTGGTTTTACCTGATGTGATCAAAGCTTCCACCTGCAGCATGATCATGATCATGATCATATACATTTATATTTTAAATTGGGCTATGTCAAAAAAAAAAATGACCTAAAGAATGTGTGGTACTTACTGTAGCACTGTATTTTATTACATTTTTTTACTTAATAATTGACAAAAAAAAGAGAGAGAGAGAGAGAGAGACAGAGAGACTCAACTAAGACATGAAAAAGAATGTCTTAGTGTATTTGTTGTAAGCACTAATCAGGGTCAAATTAAAAATATTCTATAAAATAGAATAAAATAAAAATATCTAGATCTTGCAATCTTAGTCCTGGAAATTGCAAAGAACTTAAATTTCGTTGCAGGGTAAATGCTTTTAAAATACATGTAATTACAGTGTACTTACGGCATTAGTCCTAGAAATAATATACATGTACTTACGACCTTAATCGCAGGCCATACTATAACGTGTTACTGAAGTTTGTTCTAGTGAGATTTTGGTTGTAATCATTGAATATAAATTGTTATTTTTTGCTATACAAATACAAATACCCTCCAATTTCCTCTAATACCAGTTTTTAAATTTTACATGTTCAATGCTTTTTCAGTTTTTATGCCTGAAAAAGATAGCAAAAAGTTAATACTAATATTTCTACTTCTTTTGTAGACTGGAGTGTGACAAGCATGGGATTTTTACCCATTTTGAAGCCATTTTTCACAAATCCATACAATCCTTTTTTTTCTTTTGAGCA
The DNA here is from genome assembly GCA_034780415.1 of Cichlasoma orientale. Classification (NCBI taxonomy): domain Eukaryota; kingdom Metazoa; phylum Chordata; class Actinopteri; order Cichliformes; family Cichlidae; genus Cichlasoma; species Cichlasoma orientale. The sequence continues at coordinate 177,225 of JAVDPK010002908.1, read as the reverse complement.
TTCCGATTTTTTTTGTTACAGTTTTAAAAAAATAAGGCTTGTAATTACTGAGAATAGTGTTTGATTATATGAATATATTATTTAGAGACTTTATGTATGAAGATCGCTTTATAGTAATAATTTTTCTTCGTGTCAGCATTTTATGTATGAAGCAGCTGACTTTGTCGGAAAATTGTATCGTGTCTGTACCAGTGCATAATTTGAGTGATGCAACATCAAATTTTAGCATTATGTTGCCATACTTATTTAGAACTTCTAGATATCCCATGCATATGATATTGCTGCAGGCATTAATTTGTGCTACAAACTTGTGAGACAAGATTTGTGCAGCATTTGCAGGCTGTGGTGTTCATAACAGTAAATTCCATATATCATACGGCTTATATGCAACATATTAAAATGCATAAATGAGAAACATTTTGATATATTTAACTCAGTTGTATGTCAGATTTAAAAATTTATGATTTCTAAAGTACAAATAAATTGATATATTGAGCTTTTTTGTTAATTGTGAATACTTCACAGAATTTAACCTATTTCACCAAATGATAAAATTGCAGAAGCCATCATAAAAACAGATTTCTATAGCTTAAATATAATTGCCATTACATTGCTCCAAAAATGAATCTTTATGCACATTTTGCAAGCACACATTTTATAGAAATTTCATTCAACAGTGCTCTGACATTTGTATTGCAAAAGCAGCTCCATTTACACGTTTTCAAGGACGTTCTATACATTTTCTTGGTTTTCTATAAAAGATAAACTTAACCTCCTGGTCAAAAAAGAGAAGCAAGCACAGAAGTGCCTTAAACCTCCGAGGGCTACCAGGGGTGATTCCGTGTGATTGTATGGCCAAATATAATAAAATGACTTTTATTCCATCTATGACTTCAGTAAACACTTTTATATGAAGTTTATGGCTTTGACCATGTTTCAGGTTTCATTTAGTACAGCACAGTTTCCATTTTTTTAAATTATGGTGCAGTTTACTCTAAAAACTGCAGGCTGCACTTGATAAGTGCACAGTATCCTTGGTTTTTCAGTCAGAGCCACCCCTCGCTTGTCACTTCAAGTGCCAAAACAAAAGTCCACAAAACAACGGGTCACTGTGGCTACATACATCTTTTATATACAGTTCATGTTTCATATCCCTGCACACACCATAACAGCTGAAGAGCAACAGCTTTTAAGCAAACTGGCATAACTCACCACAGTAGACGCAGCCATGTATATACAGTTTTTTTTTCACTACCACGCATTGCTGCATTAGTTCTCTGAACAGAGTTTCAACCGAGTGTCTGACTGAAAACATGCAGGTCTTAATTGAATTCCCTAGTACAAAGCAGGAACAGCATTTTAATTTAATCATTCAGAGATTAATTCATACAAGATAACTGGTCTTCGTTGTCTAGACCCTCCATTATTTTCATATTTGGTGACGTCTCATTATGCATTATTACATTCCTGCTTAACGTTGGGAATATGTTAGCCACAAATTAAGAGTCATGCTGACTGCAAAGCTTAACTGTAACTAGGATTGTACTTTAAATTTCTTGAAAGTCCAGTTTAAATGACTCATCTGGATCAGGATCCCAGTGAACACCCAGTGGAGAGAACGGAGAAAAAAAAGGTTTTTGCAGTCCAATAACTTAGTTTTCACTTGCAAGATTAACACCCTTTGCATGCATGTCATACCCTACATGGGTTTGCATGCATAGGGTTGTTGTGAAATACTAACACTAAGGAATTCTGCGATTCACCAGAACCATTACGTTTCAAATTCTGCACGCAGTAGCTTGATCCAAATTGATTTCATGTAGTGAGTTTGCCTTGAAGGCTTTGGCTCTCCTAAGCTATGATACCAAACAGTCCTGCGTACCCGCTTTTGATAACCTGCAACATTTTTACAGAAATCTGAGATGAGACAAAAATGCTTTGTGGTTAGAAGTTGTTTTCAATTCCCAGTCTAACATCTGTGCTTATTTTTATTTCCCTTTATTTATTTATTTTTTTCAAAATCATCCCCAGCAATCTGCTGTTCAAAGGGTTAATACACTATGTAACATTAGGAGTGCTTTTAAAACACAAGTACACACAAACACACACTTAAGCTCTCACACTACTTGTTGTTCCGATACCTTGCTAAGCCCTTTGGTTTCCACTGTGTTTGGCATTAACTCACCCGAGTGTGTCTGATAAACATGATCAGAGATTTCAAGCCAACCACAAAGTCGGCACTACTTTAAAGTTGAATGTCCTATTTCTTTCTTTCTTTTTTTTTAAAGTTTTGGATTAAAAAACATTCATCAAAGGCTTACGTTTTTAGAACTTTTAAAAAGTTCCACAATATTGTCACTGAGAATTACCGTAAAGGTTTGTTTCAGCTCTGTAGAAGCAGAGCAACAGAAAAAAAAAAGAAAGAAAAGAAAAAGAAAGTGGGTAGCACTTAATGGAAAGGATCCAGGAATTATCATAAATTTATAAATGACATGCATGAAGGAGCATTAATTAATTCATGCACAGCCTCATGAACTGTCAGTAACATACATTAATTAATAGTACTAACGTCTGTTTTAATGCAAAATCAATACATTCATTTACAGCCCAGCCTGCAGTTAATGAGCTTAAAAACTGGCCAGTGATGGCAGCAAATGTATGTTTGGTTGGATTTCAAATGATTAACTAAGCATAACTTTATCATGTTGTGGTCCTTTATATAAAAAGGAGAGGAGAGTCATCATAAATACTTTTTCAAGGACATGCGAGCGCACAATATTAATGGATAGCCCCGTTATTAATGGTTCAGTTTTATTTATACAGCACAAAGGCAGAACAAATCCGCTGCATATAAAATGCAAAAAAAATTAATTAAATAACAGGTTAAAGTTGCTGAATCAATAGTTTTTTTTCTAAATGCCACAAAATCAACGTGCCTACGCTCTTCTGACTTTTTTTTTTCTTTTAATGCCATTCAATACAAGTGAGTCAGATGCTGAGGGAAAGAATTATTTTAATAACAGACACATACCTGATGTTTACTCTTAATACCATATGTATGTACACTTAGAGCTGCTTGTTGAGACTTTAACTCCAATGCCAAAAAAAAAAAAATTGGGAAATTATTTAACATGTAAATAAAAACAGAATGCAATGATTTGTAAATAAATGATATTCACAATAAAACATATCAAATGTTTAAACTGAGCTATTTTACTGCTTTATGAAAAATCTAAGCTCAATTTGAATTTGATGGCAGCTCCACATTTTAAAAAAGTTGGAACAGGAAGAACAAAAGGCTGGAAAAGTAAGCGCTACTAAAAAGAAAGAGCTGGAAGTTTGCATTGATTAGGTTAACTGGTAACAGGTCAGTAACATGACTGTGTATAAAAAGAGCGTCTTAAAGAGGCACAGTTTCTCATACGTACAAATTGGTAGAGGTTCAACAATTAGCGAAAAAATGTGTCCTTATTCCAGATAATTAGATAAATTAGTGTTAAACACGGATTGTTATCATTAACATTCTTCTCCTTTCGGTTGCTCCCTTTAGGGGTCACCACAGTGGATCAATTGCCTCCATCTCACCCTATCCCTAACATTCTCTGTCACACCAACACTGCATGTCACTTCCCTACATCCATGAACCTCCTCTGTGGTCTCCCTCTTTTTCTCCTACCTGGCCAAAATATCCTCTATCCCTCCTCCGCACGTGTCCAAACCATCTCAGCCTTGCCTCTCTAACTCTGTCTCCAAACTGCTCCAACCTGAGCTGTCCCTCTTATGTACTCATTTCCCATCCTGTCTCTTCTGGTCACTCCCAATGAAAAGCTTAACACCTTCAGCTCTGCCACCTCCAGCTTTGCATCCTGTCTTTTTGTGAATGCCACTGTCTACAAACCATACATTACAGACCTCACTACCATCTTGTAAACTTTCTTTTTCACTCTTGCTGCTGTCTTTCTGTCACAAATCACCCCTGACACTCATTTCCACCCACTCCACCCTGCCAGCACTCTCTTCTTCACCTCTCTTGTGCACTGTAAATTCCTTTGGCTCTACATCTCCCTGTCTATCCCACTTTTTCTTTGCTAACCCTTTCCTTTGAATAATTTCCTGTACTTCCACAAAGTCTCCTTGTCCTCTGTCCAAAGGATACACCAAACACCTTCTTGACAGTTTCCCTCAGCACTACAGCTGTGCTTTCCCAGTCATCACCACCATCAACTCCTTCCTGAACTCTAAGCAACATTCATCCTTCTTTAACTTCCACCATTTAATCCTTGCCTCTGCCTTCACCTGCTTCCTCTTCTTGATGTCCAAAGTCATCCTACAGACCATCATCTGATGCTGCCTAGCTACGTTCTCTCCTGCCACCATCTGGCCCCACCCTCTTCTTAAAGTACATCTTCATCACAGCCATTTACATTGTTTTCACAAAATCCACCATCATCTGTCCTTCTGCATTTCTCTCATTAACACCATACCTACCCCAAAACCTCCTTTTTACCTCTGTTCAATTCACCTATTGCGCGTTAAAGTCCGTTCCAATCACAAATCTCTCCCTTCTGGGGACACTCTCTACCACTTTATCCAGAGTTCCTCTTTCTCTTCTACTGACATCCAACCTGTGGGGCCTATGCGATGACAACATTCAACATCACACCTTCAATTTCCAGCTTCAAACTCATGATCTTGTCTGACACTCTCTTCACTTCCACACTCTTCCTTCAGGAATATCCCTACTCCATTTCTCTTCCTATCAAAACCATAGTAGAACAGCTTGAATCCACCTCCAATACTACTGCCCTTTTTTCCTTTCATCTGATCTCCTGCACACACAATACATATACCTTCTTTCTCTCCATCATATTAGCCAACTTTCTCCCTTTATGAGTCATAGTCCCTACTTTTAGAGTCCCTACTCTCACCTCCACACTCTTGCGTTGCTTTCTCTCTTGCTGCCTCCTCACAAATTCCCCCTCTCCACGTCCTTTGTCTTTAGCCAGCAGTAGCACAGTTTACACAGGCATCCTGTTGGCCAACAGCACGAGAGGCGCTGGACCCCAAGGGGTCCGAGGGGTGGGAGTCAAAGTCAATGTGTGTGAAATTTGAAGGGTCTAGCTTGTATGGTATGCATCAGTGGTGTGAATTGGAACATCCAGGTCACATGTTCTTGAGTTATCGCATTCACAAGATTTTCAGAAAACTTGACCGGTGACCTTTGGGTATAGGTCAAGGTCACTGAGATTCGAACTCGATTTTTAGTAGATGCATCTATTGTGTGAATTTGAAAATTCTAGGTCAGATTGTTGTCGGTTTATGGCCAACATTAAAGTTTTTATAGCACAGACGCTGTTATGCTGCCAAGGCTATGACAATTGCTCGACTTTATCTTTGAAACAGCTGACCTCTGTGTAATTCATGAATATAAGATTTCCATTTAGCAAAATATGTTTTTCTAGTCCTAGTTACTAGGAAATATTACTGTGAAATTTAGTAGAAATGTGTAGATTTGCATTTTGCGGTCCATTTTATTGTACATAAACTACCATACATGTTCCAGGTGATTATCACACCTTTTGAAGTTTGCTTTATAGGTTATTGTCATTGAATTAAATAGAAACAGGCATTTTGCATTTTGCAGCCCTGATTCCTGGTTATTACACAGCAACTAACTTCCAAAAACATTTAGGTAATAAGCCACAACATTGAACATAATATTTGTAATGTTAACTTCAAACAAAGAAGAATGGTGGGAATATAAGGTAGGATTAATTAGAGAATAATATAGTAATTTTAGCCTAATATGTTAAAGTATCAAACAATACTACCTTACTGTTATAAGGTTAATAAGTCAGTATACAAAAATTCTAATGTGCAGATGTTACCATTTTATTGCTAATAGTAATAAATAGTAATAAATAATTACTGATATTTCAGTAATTAAGTAGTAATAACTTGATGTTTCCATATTATTACCATTTTATGTCTGCCTTATTGCTCCACTACTACCACATTATTACTGAGTTGAAATAGAAAGTGCCACCTTCAACAGAATAGCTCCACTAACAGAAGATGACACTGATAAGGTAATAACTTATGAATCAAGATAATTGAAATGCTTTAGCTTGTGCATTAATTAATGGATGGTCTTGTATTAATTCAAGAAGGCATGCACAAGTTACTGTTAATGCAGATGCATCCCTAATAATTCATGAGTCATTACATTTGCTTTTTCATGTATGAAGGCATGTATGAATTCATTATAATCTATGTACCCTTAGCATAAAGTGTTACTATTTTGGAGAGTAATGTGTGAACTGTTAATTATAAATTGTCCACACAATTTTTTGTGCTTAATTGGGTTCGGTGAACCAGTGACATTGATTTGTTGAACCTCTTTGACCTGAGTGTAGGCTGAAGGCTAAATAATTATTTATTCTAATTGGTGAGCCATGTTTTTGACCAAGAATTTTATGTAGTTCTGGTGTTTAGTGCATTAGTGCATTAATATAACACCTTACTGACAGCATCATCTGTAGCTTTCCACTGAAAAGGGGAATCAGAATAAAAACAAAATGAGCAGAGTAACACAAGAGAAGCACAGCACAAAGAAGAATGGCTCTCATGATTACAAAACCATCCTTTTCTGTTCCTTTAATCCATTGCTCATGCACTGTTCCCATGTCCCCACCATGCCTGATGTTAAGGACATGGGACTGACCCTTTTTATGATCACAACAATATTTTCAATCAGTCACCAACAATTAGTGGAGAGAAGAGGGGCCTAATCAGAGAGTAGCTTGACTGCAGAAAGCTTTTCCTCTTATTCTAAGTATTTCTGATGTTGAGATGGGAAGATGGTTTTGACATGTCAAGATTACAAGTGGTAAGTGGAGTTAATCTTTTAATGTCTTAGTTCTTAGATTCTACACTCATAAAAAAGGTTTGATAAATAGTTCCACGATTTTTTTTAGAAATGTCATAGTTGGGTACACCACCATGATGGGTTTTAACAGTCAAGGTATAATTGAAGTGCAGGTTTTTAGCTTTAATTAATTTGGCTTAACAACAGTATTATATTATTTGGGTTGAAATTATAACCATTTTTATACATCATCCCCCATTTTCAGAAGGTCAAAAGCAATTGAACAAACAAACAATTTATTTGTGAGACTGCTCATCATCCTGCTAGCTCTACAAGTAGACACATTATCAACAAACTATAGTGACCTGGTTCCGTTCGCAGCCCTAAATGTCCATTCCATAACATTACCTCCACCATGTTCAACAGATGATGTGGTATCAAATCATGTTCCTTTTCTGTCAGAATGCTCGAAGCACAGGTCGAGGAGGAGGAGTAGCCGCAATCTTCCATTCCAGCTTAGTAATTAATCAAAG
>JAVDPK010002908.1:146220-169364 GCA_034780415.1 Cichlasoma orientale | reverse complement strand
TGTCATACGAGCAATTTAAGTTACGAGCAAAGTCACGGAACGAATTAAACTCGTATGTCAAGGTACCACTGTACTTTTGTTAAATGCCTTCGATCAAAGCTGAAAGTTTGCAAGTAATCCACTTCTTGATTATTTGATTTTAAATAAATATTGGTGGTTTACAGAGACAAAATTATGAAAATTATGCTTCATCTAGGGCAGCACGGTGTTTAGCACTGTTGCCTCACAGCAAGTAGGATGGTACCACTGAATTAACAGCCTGGTGTGGTGGTTCACATCTTTTAAAAAGAGACACTGGAGGGTGTGCTTCAACTCTTGGGGGACCACACTCCTCATTTCATCCTCCCTGGGAAGGTCTATGCCAGTTTGGTAGAAAGGAGAGTTTGTCCATGAGTCGAACCTCAGATTCAGGAGAAAAAATGCAGTTTTTATCCTGGTTTACCAGCTTTTAATAACGTCATATTTTTTATGGACAGCATTTCTAGGTGTAGCCAAGTGGCAGAGGGCTTCCACCTTGGTGGCCTCAGAATCTCATCTCTCCTTTTTGCAGATGATATGCTCCTGTTGGCTTCATTAGGTGGTGGCCTCCAGCTCGCCCTGGAGCGGTTCGCAGCCGAGTATGAAGCGGCAAGTATGAGAATGAGCCAATCTAGCCACGTAGTTTTTGCGACTAAACCTAGTCAAACATCGAGTGAAAACAAAACTTAAATGAGACTCAGACTAAAGGCTGTAGTTTAAAATTTAGATATGTCTGTTGTGTCACTACCTTTCCAGCAACCTGAAAGTCCATGGATTGGTAGTCTGTTGGTGCTACATATTGAGACATAATATTTTTGTTTATGTCTGTGCTGTTGTTGGTCCTTAAGTTGAATAGAAGATAAACTCACATCTGCAAAGAACTCATGATCTCTGCTGTGGTCTCCTTTGCTGTTTAAGCAAACTTTTCTACCAATCAGTATTTGTTGGGCAATGTGGTGTTATCTTTTTTGAGGACTGCACACAACTGTGTCTTGGTAGCATTTGAGTCCTTTTCTTTGCATAATCAAAGAGTTATGCAAATAGACACAAATGACAGACAATAAAGTGTGCATAATACGTGCAAACATTCATCTACGTTGTTTCAGGAGGTAGCAACAAATGACTAGCATTGTGTTTAGATGGAGGACATGTTGGATGGTGTAAACATGTGGTAATTGCAACCTTCACCTGTATAGAAAACTATTTTGTTTATCAACAATCAAATGTTCCTTTTTTTAAGTCTAATATACCTGCAACCTTTTTCAGTTTTCCTTCGCCAGACTTGCAATTCAAACAGCCCTGTTTGAATTGCAATCCTCTTCCAGTAATCTCTTTTATGGTTTACTTTAGGCAAATGCACTGATAAAATATGTCTTCAAAAGTTGATATTATTACAAGTCCTTTGAAATAGCAAGAAAGCAAATATGCACAAGGAGGGGAAAAAAAATCAGTCGGCTAATCAGTGTCAACTGAAACTGCCATCACTACTTTGCAGCTGTCAGGTGGAGCACTTTGCCTAAGGACAGTAGCAGACTTTCATTTTTGTATCTGGGTATTTAATGCTTTAATCAGTAAAAGTTGATGGCAGGAACTACGACACCAACGGTTTCACAGACATCCGAGGAGCAGAAGGGAAACGTTGCCTCATTTAGATGATTTTGTCATTTCATGGCCATACTTTTCAAAACACAGACAGCTAAAAATCTGTTTCTAAATTGCTACAGATTCAGTTTGTGAGTGTATTGAGAGGGGTGAATAAAAACAAGCAAATCACTCGAAGCTTACATTTATCTCAGAAATATCTCTTTATAAATTCAATCAAATCCGGATGTGCTTCTGTGTTGCACCTCCGGTTACAGTATATAGCATTTACAATAATAATGACAAGAACTCTCTGAAGGCGTCTCCTATCACGTTTGCTCTAATGGCACAACCACAAACAACTTCAAATGCCCACTTTTTAAAATGCCAAACAGAGAAAAAACAAACATTATGGTGATTTTAAGGTCACTTTGGATGGTAAAGAAAAGTCTTGGAATATGGGCCTTTGGGAGAAATACTTTGCATTCTAAAAGAACTGACTGGTCTTAATCCACAGTTTGCATTAAATATATAAATATAAAAAAATAATAAGTAAAAAATATGGGTCTTTTAAATCCTCCTTAACCTTGCCACATCTTAAATCCTTGGTTGAAGTTTACTTAACTAAGGTTAAAGGAGGATTTAAAATAACCCACTGTCAGGGGTTTGAGACACATGGCCGCCACTGTAGTTATAATGGTACAAATACACCTGCCTGTTCAAGATAAAAATTAAATCTTACATCCAAATGTAACCATGTCAGTAACAATCTGTGGAGTCTCCACAGTGTATGTCCATTTTGATAATGGCAGCTAAACTACATTGAAATTAGCCATGGGTCTGAATGTTGCATTACATTAGAGTGAAGCACCAATTAATTCAAACATGGCTCCAGTGACATACAGAGATAATAATGTGCTCTTTTGACATCCTCAGTTACTGCATTAGCAACTCACATAGTCTGTTGCTGTTGTAAGAAACCTTTTCACTACATTTTTTACTACAAATACAACTTCTTCCATTTCCTACACTGGAGGAGTGTCAATGCAGAGTGGCATGCAGCCTTGAAAAACCATGATAGATAGCAATCAGATTTAAGACGTGGCATTAAATTAGGATGCTTTCAAAAGTATTATATATATTATGTATAATAAAGTTTGTTCCAACAACCAATTCTCCTTGAGACACTTGGGCACAGTCTGTTTTTTAAAATACTTGGCAGGTTGCTTGTTCCATGCATCTTGGGAAATCTGGCACAATTCAGGCTGTCTCTATGGATTTTGTCTCTGAATGTGATCCCAGGTGAACTCAATAATATTAAGATCAGGGCTCTGTGGGGGCCATACCATCTCTTGTGGGACTCTATACTCTACTTGTTGCAGAAGATAGTTCTTCGTAACACTGGCCGCATGTTTGGATTCATTGTCATGATCCAGAATGAATTTGATACTCAAACATCAAACACCTGCCTAGGCTCCAGCCCCCCAACATGTCCTCCAATACGAAGAACAACATCAGTCATTTGTTCAAAAACAACCTACATGAGCATTTCCAAAATGAGTGCTCCTACACGTGGCTTTGCATGTCACGTTAGTGTGTAATGTTGCCGTAACTCAGGAGGTAGAACAGTTCACCTATTAATTGTAAGGTTATGGTTCAATCCCAGGCTGTTCAAGCTGGCATGCCAAAGTGTCTGTGGGCAAAATACTGCAGTGAATGTTGTATGAAGCACTTTGGTTACTCAACAGTAGAAAACTGTTACATAAGAACCAGTTTATCTATTGTTTTAACTTTTCCGATTGCATCTAATGTAATTAAACCCTCATAGACTTTTCAGAAATTTGAAAAAAATCCATATTCAGGTAGTTCTTCAGGATTTGCAGAAGAAAACTGAACACGTTATTCACACGCCCTTTCATGTACGACCACTAGAGAATGCTTAATTTTTATTTTAAAACGTAGATACTGGTCGTAAAATATGCCCACAGAAATGACCTATGAGTTATCTGCGGTGAGCACAAATGCAATACTAGAATTTCACTCATCACAGCTAGAGCACAAAGTTCTTGGATGAGCTATACGTACAAATAACTGCAAAGCCATTTTTGTCAGATAATTCTATTAAAAATGCTCTACAAGGCCCAAAGAACACAGTTGAAAAATCCACTTCAGTGACTCACATATGCAGAGGTAAAGATTATCAAACAGCTATTGGCTACGACCACACATGCCAGTTAAAGCGTCTTTGCTCCAAACTTTATGGCTTTATGAGGGTAAGTTGCTATCAAGGGGTAAATTATCCACTGCTTCTTGTACCAACTGTGAACATGTTTATTTCTCCAATAAATATGAGCAATTTATTGCGGAGTGACTCACTTATGGAACTAGCATAAATGGATCATTAGCAGAGCTGCAATTTTTGACACACTGTAGTGTAACATCCTGCATACAAGTCCTTGTTGATGTGGATACAAATCAGGATTCATGTGTTGATCTCCAGATTAACATGAGCATCATATTTGTTCACCCGCTGATGAGGAAATTTACATCACTTACAGTAGATCACATACACACGGACGTGGAAACTATAAAAAAGTACAAGATCTGCACAGTTAGTACAAATGAAAGCACATGATTACCTTTTTCAATAACCTGAGCACAATAAATTGTACAATTTAAAAATTAGTGCAGCAAAGTTATGTTTGTTTTTCTAAAACTTAATATATTCATGTACAAAGGTTGATGAAGAACATTCTAAATCACACTGGCAAACAACAAAATCTAAATTCAAAGTATCAAATCAAAACACGTCCCAAATACTCCTCAAAAGTTATTAATAAAAGTCTGTGTTTTCTGAGTCTTTGCAATGCCCATCACACCAGTTTAACTCTGTGGCTGTTCAATAATTATGATCAACACAAAGAAGAGCGTTCAAAAAAGTGTTTTGTTCATCAATAAATTAATTAAATTCTAACTAGTCTCTTAACTGCATATAACAGAAGATGTGTGTGATGTTTGGTGTCTTGCTCGTTCAGTCAGTACAGCACAGTTCTCCAAATCAATACTGTAATAAAGCCATTCCATGCATTTATGGCTGGAATAACCTAGCGAGCATGGTGAGGGGGTTGACCCTGTTTCCCTTCCCCTGCAAATTGCTCTTCCATTTCAGTGATCACACATATGTATTCCAAATGCTGCATTTCGTGTCACAAAGCACTCCTCCCTCCCACAGCCCCTCCTGTCCCCCGCTAATCGATAAGGGATGGCTCTGCGCTTGTTAAACCTGCACAGCTCTCCCGCCTGAGTGTGGATCAGGTGACACGATGCATTAATAAATAAATAAACAGAGGGAGGGAGTGGAGGACTCATCACGGTGCCAATGATGGGACAATTATCTCATGGCAAGCAGCGCTCTGCCACAATCGCCTGCCACAATCGAAGAAATCGATAGGGCTTGGAGGCGAGCTAAGGGGAGGGAGGTGGGACTGGGCAGGGGGAGGGAGGGAGGAAGACAGAGGTTAAACAGAAGGAAAAGAGAGAGGAGAAAAACCGGGGGGGAACATAAACATAGTTGGAAAACACCTGCAGGTAATGGAAGAGACCTGCTGGCTGTGTTGTTAGTCACAACAACAGTTTACTGCTATTGTTAAGCATATTCAACTTCATTGTTCTTCTTCCGTTGTTCTTCTATGTTGTTCCTGATTCTCCATCAGAATAAGACACTAAGTGTCATGGCTCTGTGGATTTGTGGAGCATTTTTTCTGTTATGATCTCTTTAAATTTGTTAGTTTTGTTTTGCTTCTTTGTGCTCCTCGTCTCTCCTGTTTCTCATGTTAAGCGTTATTCTTCATGTCATTGTATAGATTACTGGCTAGTTCCACTTTACCTTAAAGGTTAGGTTTTACCACCTGCTCTCCCTCCTTTCTCCCCTTTGTTACTGTGCTGTTAACCCAGGATTTCTGCTTCAGGCTCTGTGAGTTCTCACATAAAAAAAAAAGGGCGTTTGACACATCATTTGACTCGTCTTCGTCACATCACATCTGAATGCCGCCTACTCCAATCAGAGACATTATCTGAAGAACAGTGCTCGAGCTGTTAAAAAGAACATTAAAAACAGTAAAGTGCAACACTGTTGCTGCAAAGAGAGCGATGCTACAGATAAGCATTAATCTTGTAAATTCTTGATCATCACAAGCACAAGCAATGAAACAAATATATTAGCTCAAGGTAATATATTTGTTTCATTGCTTGTGCTTTACTTAACAGTTCAACATCAGAGTTCTGAAACTTCAAACTGGAGACATTTAAACATTCAAAGGCTGCTCAGTCTGTTCAGTTCTGACACTATTCCATAGCCCTATAAAGGAGATGTGGATATAACTTACCAGATCAAGGTTAAATGAATTTTATTGTGGGTGGAAGTCATGTGATTCTTTCCATCCATCTATAATCCCACCCAGCTGCTTATGTAGATTTTTGTTTGCTGTTATACTGAAGGAGCACCCAGTGAATTAAGGACAAGTGCGGTTCTGTTTTGGTTTTGTGATTCAATGCAATCAGCTCTCATCATCCTCATCTCTTTTCAGATTATAAAAGCTTTGATAAACCTATTGTATGCCACCTTCCCAGCTCCCAACACCAGACAGATAAAGTTAGTGTCTAGACAGTGAACACAGCGAAAGACGCACATATTTCTTTGAGGAGTTAGTGGAGACAAAAAACAAAGCTAAATCAAAAGAGTCTTTCGACATTTGTAAATAAAAGTTAAGGGTTGATGTGTGTATATAAAATGATCTTAAAGAGATTGCAAGAACATGTAGTTCTGGCTCTTTGTGTACATGCTTTAATTTGTCAGGAATAGATTTTTCATGATTAATTGCAGCACTTTATTGTCATCTGCACATCATTAGGGGCCTCCACCCAGAGATTATAAAGAAAAAACAAACAAGAAAAAAAGAGCTTTTAGTTAAATCTGGTAAAATATATGTATTGTGCCTTTTCCAAAATAAAAATATTCAGTGGGCTTGCTATAGTCAGGTAACAAAAATTAATACTGCTCCAAATCTGCTGGATGCAGCAGCAAATTTGTCACATTAACTTTTAAAGAGGATCATTTGTCATTGTGTTTACAGCTTGTAGTGTGCCCCCCAAGAAGAATCTAATTATTTAACAGAGGAAAATTCTAGTATACTGTTGAGCAGGAATAAGTTCTAGAAATTGATTTTATGTAATACACATAAACTGGCTGCATATCAGTGTGACTGGAATTCTTTTTCACTTTTATGTGCTACTAATAAAATTTCAAAATGAATTCATGAGTTTCTCCCGAAGCTATTGAAGGGCAGCAAGAATAGGAATGATGTGCGTTGTGTTAGTGTGCAGTAAATGCTGAAATCAAATTCCTCAACTAATCTCTCTGGTGGAGCTTTTTTTTTTTTTTTAAGTAAAAGTTTTTAAAAGTGGAACATTTTGTATTTTAGAAAAATAAATAACGACAAAAAAATATATATATCAGTGTTTGATTGCCAAACAGATCTTCAGATTGGACCTTTTCACTTGTAATATTACTGAGCAGACCTACTCCCACGCAACAGCAACACTTTATTAGGAATCTGTTTTTCTGTCTGGTTTACAGAAATACAACTGTTATTTTTATATAGCAAGTGGAACTCTGTGATAATACCTACTGCAGCTGCAATGCGAGACTGTAAATGTAAAGCGTACATACAGAGTACAGAGTGATAAACATCTTCAGAGGCCAGATGCGTGACAGGCAGAAATGTATGAGAGATGCATGAGAAACAAGGGAGGCTGAAAGACTGAGGCACAAAGGGGCTGAGAGTCAGCCTGACTAACAAAGTAGAAATGAGAATGTTTTCTCAACATTACGTGAGCCACAGCCCAGACTCTTCTCTGTGGGTGTCCAATGCCAATAGCAACAAAACAAGATGTTTATTCTAGTTTTTACAAAGCTAGATGGACATTTTTACTGGTCTCTGTTTGTTATAAATAACTTCACATTGAGAACATGTCTGTGCAAATGGGCCTTTTTATGCATTTGGGCCATTGGGTGAATTTCCCTCCTTTATTCCTTTAGCCTAGGAACTTGTCTGTGATAAACGGGAAACAGCTTGGTGGTTAAATTGCCCCCTTTTCCTGTTCCTTCCAATATATTTTCATGAACTTGTAATATTTTGTTTGCAGCATCCTATTTCCAGCGAGCTGTTAGAAGACATTTAGTCATCATTAGGCTCCATGTTCAAGAAACCCGAATGTATATTTCAGTTCACTCGGTACTGGGTTATTGTTTCCTTGCATGCTTGCAAAACATTATCATCACTAGATTCTCTGCAATATTACACAGTGAATATGGAAACATATGCCTATAAATTGGAGTTTTACGGTATGTTCAAGTCACGCATAAAGCTTTTATTGCAACATTTTTACAGCATATTGTGTCATAAATGTGATTCGAACAAGCTTATCGTGGTTAAAAATAGGTCTAAGTAAAAACTGGGATGCTGAACTTCTAAGACTTCATATTTGTAAGTGATCTTTTATTGTTAACTTGATGTTGATACAAGCTTATATTAAGGCTGCAGACTCTGCACTTGAGTTTTCCTTCTCAAAGTCAGGCTGATGAGCCGTGAGGACTTGTCATTGTAATGAGTGAGCCTCATTATGAACCAAATCACCCAGTTCTCTCAGGAATTCAGCATGAAGAGCACTCTTTTTAGGTAATTAATCCAGTACAGTGGCTTATAAATGTTGCTACTGTACGCAGACATTACGTTACAGAACTTGTTACCTCGGTCAGGGTCAAACAGATGTTAAATGAATCTAACGAGGCTTCTATAGGCACCACCACCAGAACACCTTTTGGAAATTCATACCAGTTGTTGTAAATCATGTTCTGTAGATCTGAAGGAATTAATACCAGGTGAAATTTACTGTAATGAATGCATAGATGGAGGAAACTTGTAGCTCAAGCAGACACAGCTTACAGAAACACTGAGCATCACTCATTGTTTAGAAACAAAAACAAAAAACAAAAAAACATGAGCTCCAAGAAGAATCCAAAATATTTAAATGTCAAACAGGAGAGCTGTCACTTTCTAAACATCCATTTTAACTTCTCTCGTCTGACGCCTATTCAGGGTTTCATTCAGGCTGTCTTGTTTTGTTTACTCCTCCATTCTTGCCAGTTCAAATGACAAACAAGTGATATGCTGGAAAAGGAAAACTCTAGCAAATCTCAGCTGTGAGAAAGCTGTCACCCAGAGTGCTGATGTGAAAGTGAAGCAGGACAGAGGGGACTGTTACATGTTCCGGTAAAACACGCATTTACTCCCAGCACCAGTGGTTAATGTGTTGGCGCTATGGCCACTCAGACTCCACTTTCATTTTAATTATTAAGAGGACAGTACTGCTGACAGCTAAGCTTCCTGTCAGCTGTTGGTAAGAAAAGCCCAATGCAGAAAGTCATAGCGTGCGAGTGTGAGGAAAAGGAAGCACACCAGAGTGTGTTTAGATGGGGCTGATGACTGTGCTTGATGTGGTGGCATCTCCACACCTGTGCTGCCATCTGTGCCCTTGCACCCCCTGTGACCGCTGGCACACAACAAGTGTCGCACAGAAACCTTCATGAACACATCTCATTCTCCTGTCCTCTGGAAAGAAAAGACAAAGACTTTTATGTACTTAAATAGATCAAGGGGATCAAGGAGTAGACAAGCTTACTTCTATCTATAGGTGGGGAAAAAAACACAAAAAAATGCTGTAAAAATACATCTTGTGCAGCAATGAAACATTGTGGGAATATAGCTATACTCAATATACTGAAACTCTTACAGTATAATGCATTTTTTTTGTTAGCTTTTTTCAGTTAAAGCCTCAGTCACACAGGCCTAGCCACTGATTAGTGACCCCCTGGCAACCTTCAACCTATCGGTTGATGATGATGATGATGCTGCACCAAAAATCTCTTGGTTTCTGGCAAATTGTTGCAGGTGCCTGTAGTTTGCATGAAAGACGCCGATTTGTCTGCAAACACCCCCTAACCAAAGAGAAGTAGTGAACCTGGAAAAAGTGGAAATAGAGAACGTTTGCATTTCCAAGTTATAGTTTTGCCTTGCCACCAAAAGCAACACATTTCTAAGTGAACAGCTTTTACTTGGAGGGAAAACTCTCGTTCCAGTTTTTGTCACTCTTTTCAAAGTTTCACTGCTGCTACCCACTTAGCGAGTAGTTGGTGTTTGCGGAAAAGACAGCATCTTCCATGCAAACTACAGCTGGAGGCGACAATCTGCTAGCAACCAAATCAATCACAAGCCTATCTGAGCACACTGTGCAGTGTGTCCTTAAAACACTTGAGGAAACTGGACAAGTGGAGAACAAAAGAAGTGACAGGCCTAAACAAAAGCTATCTACAGCAGATGAACAGTATCTGAAAGTCATGTCCTTAAGAAATAGAAAAAAAATATTCTGGCCCTTCAGCTGATCCATCTACTGTTCACTGAAGCCTCATCAGAAATGGTCTCAGTGGAAGACTGGCTGTCAAGAAGGCATTCTTAAGGAAAAGAAGCTGGGAGAAAAGGCTGAGGTGCATGAACTGGACTGAAAATCAGTGGCAACAGGTCTGATGGGGTAATGAATCCAATTGGGAAAAATATCATCCAGCAAAAGGCTGACTGACAACAGCTTCATTTTTCAGTAAAAGCACGCTTGATAGGAAACACATGCGATGGAACAACTCATTAATGGATTGGCCTCCCCTGATCCCAGAGCAGTGTGGGACAGAACAGAAAAAAAAAAAGGAAGTAAGCATCCAAAGAAGAGCTTTAATTGTCCTTCAAGAAGCTGGGAGAACTATTCCTGAAAAATAATTAAACAATCCTTAAAGAAATGAAAAGAAAGCTGCCTAAGATAGTTCAGGCTGTATGGAAGAATAAAGGTGGTGGTCATACCAATTAACACCGTTCAAGCTCATTAGAATTGTAAAAACTTGATTTTGCCTTATATTCTGTATATTTCATAAACCTTATTCCTATTTGCCCAGCAAAATAAAAAGAAGTAAGGAGTGGCTCAAGACTATTACACTGTACTGTACACAAAATACGCTTTATCAGGCTTTAAATACAAACACAATACTTGTTACTAATTCAGTTCCTTTTTGTTTTGAATCCGAACATCTGACAATGAGTAAAATATAAAATGTTAACACAACTACGCTTCCCTCCGCACACACAGAAAGAAGCCCATATATAGTTGTGGTCAAAGGTTTTGACAGTGGCACAACTGCCAATACAAAATTGTTATTTATTTGCCAGCACAAATTGCTGGAACTTATGAAATCCTTGTGATCTTTTCTATATCATAGAAACATATTAAATATATAGCAGTAGAGTACACGAAAAACTTCTTTGTGCCACTTCTAAAGCTTTTGATGAGTGTACTTGTGTGGTCAGATTCTGCTGCTTATTGCCACAGTGCTGCTTATTTTCTCAGCGTTCATTTTTTGTAAAACCTTGGATGGTAAATTAGGGGGTGCATTAAATGTCACTTGGCATTTTTCTCTGCAGTAATTTTTTTTTGCCGTACCCATGTTTTGACTAAAGTTTTTTTTGTTCTGCTTTTGAGGATGTTGAGGACAGCCAAGAAGCTATGATGATGATGTTTCGCTGTGAAACATGAACATGCGGAACTCATAGGTCTCACTGCCTGGAGAACCGGAGCTGGGAGAACCAGCTCCTGCTTGATGTCAGCAAATCAAAGGAGCTGATCGTGGAGTTCAGCAGGAAGCAGCAGAGGAACTACCATTCATTTCTCATCAATGGTGCTGAGGTGGAAAGAGTGGACACTTTCAAATACCTGGGAGTGACCATCTCACGGGACCTGTCCTGGACTCATCACATTAACACTGTGAAGAAGGCCAGACAGCATCTCTACCTCCTCGGGCAGCTGAGAGACTTCAAGCTCCCACTCAATGTGCTCAGGAACCGTCACACCTGCACAACTGAGAGCATCTTGCGTGGGAGCATTACCACCTGGATGGGAAACTGTACCAAACAGGACTTCATAACCCTTAAAAGGGTGGTTTGTTCATCTGAACGGACCATTGGAACCACCCTCCCCAACCTGCAGGACATTATACACCAGGCAGTGCAGGTTAAATGCTAAGAAGATCCTTAAACAGTCCAACCATCCCGACCACTCTCTCTTCTCCCTGCTTCCATCAGACTGCCGTTAATTCTGCCTGAGGACTAAGACTGAAAGGTTGAAGAAGAGTTTTTATCCATGAGCCATCCGTCTCCTCAACTCTGAGCCCTAAATTGCACTAGTATGCACTATGTAAATTATTCTCTTCTGTTCTGTTTGACATGCACTATACCACGCTTACTTACTGACACAGCTGTAATAACATACCCTTGTGTAAATACCACTGACTAGAATTTTATATTTTTACCTTACTTATTTATATATTTTCTTTTATCTTGTGTGATGTGATGTGTGAATTACATATTTTATTCTTATTTATATATTTTTACCACTTACCACTCAGCTGTAGGTACAAAATACATTTCACTGTGCTTTGTACCATGTATAACTGTGCATGTGACAAATAAAACTTATCTTATCTTAAAAAAAAAAAATCTAAAGGAACAATTTAGACAAGTTATGGCAAGTAGACTGGAGCATTGAAGATGTTTCATGGACCACTCAGAAGTGGCACAGAGGAAAACTTGTTGCTGGGATATTATCACAAATCATGTAACAACAAAGTAACCTTTTTAAATGTTGCTGAGCTGTTATAATTAAGGTTTTGGAATGGTTTTAGTTTTAGATGACTGATGATCATCTTAGTAGAATTAACAGTGAGGAGGAAAATGAGAATTTGTTTACTTATTTTGTCTGAAAGTAATTCCTGTGTATTGTATAGTGTGTGTTCACCCTTTGTGTAGCTGGTTCTTCTGTTCATCCAAATTTGAAAATGTTTTCATTGCAGAAAATCACTGGGTGTCTGCAGGTCCCATACGATTGCTTGCTAATGTTTTTTGAATTCTTAAGTTAGGAAGAATAAAATTTCAACATTTTATTTGAAACAGGGAAATATTAATGACAGCTGTTGATAAATGCTTCCTCAGATCAGTTTTAGGATTGAATACCATTTTTACAGTATCTGATTATCAGCTGATGGTTGTTGTACAGTTTAACTGTGAGGCTGAGGATTTTCTGTATTTTTGTATTGATAAAAAATGACATGACAATGCCATAAGCAGCAATGTTTTAACATTCATTGCGTATGTTTCCAAACATTATCATTGAGCCTCGTGTTTGTTCAGTGGGTCTATTGATGAGATTTGTTGAAGAATACAGAAAACCAGCAGCCCTGTAATCTTAGGACAGAGGAAGCCAACTGAGTAACTGTGCAAGAGTGAACTGGGTCCCATTTTCAATGTATTTTTTTTTTTTTAGAAACAGTAAAACATTGTCAGCAGATTGAAATGCTGATTGATATGGTAATGCAAATCCAGCGTTAGGTGTTTTAAACACAGGCAGTTGACCATGTTGGTGCTATATTGTGTTTCATTTCTTAATAAACTGTAATAAATTGAGTTTTTCACAGAACCAAAGTAGTGCAATTTGAATTTACTTAACTTCACTGCGTGGAAAACTGTTCATAATTAGATTCAGTAAGTCCAACCAAACAAAATCCAGTGGTTGTTATTTTCATTTAAGTTTGTTAGGTTGAAAATACAAGTATAGTTTAGTTTCTGACTAAATATAGTTGAGTGAGTTATGTAAGGATGATGAGCTTTCTTTATGTTATGTACTAATTAACACAGTTACATAAAGTCGAAGAAACTTCATTTTGCTGAATTTATGTTGGCCAGTTTGCTCAACGCTGACTTCTTAATTAAATCCAAGTTGACTAAATATAGTTGGAATGACCTAAAACAGTTATGTTAGTTGCACATAAGTCAATTATTTACAGTTTATTAATATTAGTAAATGACATCTAACATAACTGAATTTTGTGGAAATAAATCCAAATAATTCTTTTTTTTCCCTTTTTTTTTTTAGTGTAGCAGCCCAAAGATGCAGGACAGATTACGGGCAATCAAATAAAAGCTTCAGTTATCAAATTCATTAATCTAGCAGTGTTGTGAATGTTATTTCAGCTTAGCTACATTCAATTTATGAATGTTGTGTGTGTGATGTGGTTCCCAGTATTTGTGTAATCAAGAACAGTGTTTCAGCTACCTTCAAGGTTTAGAAAGCAATGGGGCCACCATGGCCAAAATCCCTTTAGCTATAGATAAATCAGGTTTGGCCAACTTTCATCTCGATCCCCTTAAGAGGTTGTTAAAATGTTGAATACACCAGTAACAAAGCAGTATTCAGCCATGCAATGCAAGGAGGAAGGAAGTCAAGATGACAGCTAATGACAGAACCAAAGGTAAATTTATTGTACTGTACATAGAGAAGAGTGTGCAGATTAAGAATATTCTAAAAAAGGAATGGTGTTTAATGTAAATCTAGAGTACATTAACAAAATTTAGATTCATATTCTGTTTATGGAAATTACAGTAGAAGCAGTAAAATACCATAAAGCTTATACTGTATATACAATATATATAGTATTACTTTTATTAAGAACTCTTACCAGGGGGTGCAATGTAAAACAACCATGTCATGCTGGAAGATCTAGCGGCCAGTACTTTACTGTAATTTAGAGCACTCCTAAAAAGCTGCTACAAAGCACACTATTTATCATGTCACATCTTGTTTTGTTACAGTAAACTGTAAAAACTGTAATTTTCTCTTTTACAGGTAATTACTTATGTCATGGCCAGGAGCAGTTACTGAGGAACCAGCAGAATGAATCCATCAGTTACTGAACATTTTTAAACTTTGATTTCTGTGAGAATTAAAAAAAAATGCTTTAAAGTGTTAATTATGAGGTTTTGAGGTACTAGCAAGTAGATTTTATTTGTTACCATTGGGAAACTCCAGTAAGCAATACTGTTTTATATCTTTTAACATCAAGGTTTTTAATCTTAACACATTAGTGCAAGAAAAGCAGTGTTTACATGGTTACATTTGAGAAATGTGCCTGAAAAGATTATATATTAATATATAAGAATGTGATCATGAAAATAAACAGAAAAAAGTACAGAAATGAAAAAAAAAGAAAAAAGAAAGTGAAATAAAAAAGAAACAAAAAATAAAATGACTGAGGTGGTAAAGTTCTTTTTGAGGATCACTCAAGGGAACTGCACATGGCTCAGTGACAAGAAAACCTAATCAAATACACACACTAACATTCAGACAATCAAATACACACATACATGATGACGATGCAAGTTTCACATCAGACACCCTTCCGCCGTCTAACTCCCTTTCCAGCCACAACAATTCATTAACGTGGCCTGGGGTCCTCTGTGTATGCCATTGGGGCAATGCGGGAACAAGACTGCAGCGTGCCGTCCACTGTTCACATCTTCAATTGCACTGAGCCACCAGAGAAGGCTGCTTCCCCCCGAGGGGCACTATGCACCTCCTAAGTGGATCACTCTGTGTTGTCACAACATTTTCACAATGCTCAGTGGGACGAGGCTGTGTACTCCTTTCATCCCCAGCAAACTTAAATGAACTGTGTCAGGCTTGCTAATGCACGCTGGTGGCTCTGCAACTTTCATTGAGCGTCTGCACACGTTTCTGTGTGTCATCCCTGTGTGTCCGCACTCTGTGATGACAAACCATTAAGCAATCACCTTCATCCATAGTACTTATATACCATTAGCACCTGTTTTCCCCACTGTTTGTTTGCAGTGCAGCTCATAGTGGTCGGAGCTGGTCAAGGGCATAGTTAGACACCAACTCAGCAGGTCACTGGCTCTAATTGCAACCAGTCATTGGTTAAATGCTCCCTCAGTTCTCTTCTCACGCAGAGCAGGGACAGTATAATGATGTGTTTGAAAGGCTGTGGGGAATGAGGCGATCAGGGAGGAAAAAGTTGTCATGAAGCCATGAGGAGGTTAGAATAAGGCAAAGGAGGCAGGGAAGGAGGTTAATCACAGAAGTAGTGGTCGCCTGATGTGTCGGAGAGAAAACAGGGAGAATGATACGACGGGGATTTCCAGTAAAAGAAACCAATAAGATATTACAATACATCCTCTTTCTCTTTAAAAACATTTGCAAAGTGTAGATAAGTGTGATGAAGAGTAGAAAGGAAGTAAAAGGGTTAGGATGGCAACAGATGAAGGCAGATAACGAAGGATGTGACAGGTTGACTTGAAATACTGAGAGTAATTATAATCATAGCTCTGATCCTTTCACTTTCAAGCACTCGGGATTTTCTGCTCTCCGGTCTTTGAGGTTTCCTGAGGTTAACACAAATCTCTGATTGAATGCATTACTCTGCAGCAGCCTTCAGATTAAAACACCCTTTTCCCTTTCTAATCTGCGGCCTCATTACAATATGAATTTGTTAAAAGGCATTCACATGAATCTTTGGTGTGGTGTCAGTTTCTTCAGCGTAGGCTAAAGAAGTGGACATGTGGAAAGAGAGGGAAGAAGTCACAATGACAATGCAGGGATGATATTTGGGATTGAATATCGTGTACCTCTGCGTAAGATGCCCCATATAAAATCCCACAACAACATGTTTTTACATATTGTCTCATTATTGGATGTAATTACATATTCAGCTACTTAAAACACTTTTGCCTTTGGGCTATCTTTTTCAATACCCTCTTTATCTTGGCTTCACACTTTCTTTTAGCATTCCACCTCCCTTTTCTGCTCTTCTCACACTTTCTCTACCTCACTTTCTCGCTCTCTGTAGCTGATATTCATCTCTGCAGGTTCTCTCTCCCGGTAGGTGGTTAGATGCTAATCCTCCTGGTGTCTTGAGTTTGATCATTTCAACTGCACCACACCCACGACCCCTAGGCGTAGACAGGACTCCTTCACCTGAACTCATGCACATCCCCACAGACACACATATCCCTCCTTTAAACAGCCCCCCCACCACCCCACCCTACCCCACCCCAATGCAAATTTCTCACTCACTTCTCCTTCCTTTCATCCAAATCCTCAGCTCTTAGCCCATCTCCAGCCTTTTATAGTTTATGATGCCCCTCCATTTTTCTAGCTTCTGTGCTCTGATGTGACCTTAGACATCACAGCTGAATTACAATTGAATACCTTAAAAATGTATTAAAATATCTTGAATGTCGTTAATAAAGATCTCAATCCCCACTTCTCTCTGACAGGATTCTTTGTGCCGCGCGCCTACGCTTGGATTAATATTGAATATACGGCTCTTTATTATAGTTGGGGTTTAATAAATCACATCTGGTGCAGACTTAGCAAGTGTTCCACTTTAACTGCAAAAGCACTTTTGGATACTTTCCTGCCAAGCTTAGTCCCATTTTTTAACCGTACAGCTTTTACTATAAAATTTCATTTACATTATTTATTATTTTATTATTTTTGCAGCAGACACCTCCAACAGGCTTCGTTGGATTTAAGGGGTAGCTGAAAGAGCTGTGGGAACTTGCCTTGTGCCATTTGAAGACGTTTCACACATCCATCAGCAGATCATCTCCCTCAACCTTCCCTCTGATTTAAGCAGATTATGCCATAAAGATCATGATAATTATACCATAATTATCATGATCTTTATTTTTATGTCTCTCACTTTCCAGCCTTACCTGTGATACCTTCTCTACCCCTTATCTAGCAGCTCTGGTCTAATATAAGTCAGTCCCAGAAGACTTATATTAATGATCAAGAGCAGAAGGCCGAGCACAGAAGAGGATGAAAACAATCTAATGTAATGACTGGTGGAGATTGAAATATAAAAGAAAAAAACTTTACATTTACGGATTTCTTGTGGTCAGAGAGAGCTGGAGGAACTGTATTTTCAGTTTATTAAAAAAATCATGTGATTATATATTGCAGAAATGATCAGAGGAGAGTAGTTGGTGTGGAAGTTCATATGTGCCCTTGCCTCCGCATGATGTAGTTCCACAACACGTGCAACTGGGATCTGTGTGCACTGTGTGTGAGAAGGCAAAGACAATACTGACAGTTCTTGATGCAAGCATGCATATGTATTGGAGGACAAATCACATGCAACTGCACATATTTAAAATGCTTCACGTAGAATGTCGGTGACCTTTTTGAAGCTATACATAAATTCCCCCAAATTACAATCCCTTCCACACCTCCACACTCACAGGTAGTATTTTAATCCTATTTCAGCAAATGGGAAACTGTTTAATACACGCCATTAGACAGCTACAGCTTTCGGCTTTACATTAGAAGAGTGCAGACAGCTGTTCTTTTTTTTTTTTTTGACAAGACACGGTCACATGCACGTGTAAATGCACCACAAGATGAAAGCAGCAGGGATAAAACAATAATAGGCAGGTACAGAGTCACACTGTACTGCCACTGCTTTTATAACTAGGTTGCATTGAGCCCACCTCATCAGCATAAATTCACACACATATACACACACATACGCGCGCATACACCAAGCCAGCGGGTAATTTTAGCAGACAAAAGAACCGAGCTGTGCAGACTACCATCTTAATGCACCCTGACATAAGCGAGCAGTTTTGAAACAATACCTTTCGATCACAATGCGTTTGTGTTTGCGTTGGCTCTGCCACTTCAATCAAGGCCTCTTTGTCTGTCTCTCACCACTTTGTCAGCTCTCAGAGAGGTTTTAGCACCAAACTGTCTTAAGGACATTCAGCGTAACAACCTGAGACCATTTAAGAGACAGCCATAGTCCCATGTTTTTGATGTGTCTAAAGAAGTTAAACTTCAGCCCTAAAGTGCTGGCAGCAAATGATCAGAAAATTAAAAGTCAGTAAACTTAAAAGCAGTCTCTCTGATTTACCTTTTTTAGTTTAACCAAATACACTCAATATTCAATATTCTTCTGAATATATGCTTGCAAGCATAAAGAAAACCATACCAGCCTCAATCAGCCACATTAAAAATGCCTTCCTAATGTGGGTGCCCTTGTGCTGCTAAAACAAGAGCACCCACCTTAGGATATGTCCTGTGGTGCCTGGTACCTTTGCTTCCTATTAGCTGAGGTGTTGAGGTCTCCGTGGATCGGGCTTGTTCCGGCACATCCTGCACATGCTCTGTTGCATTTGGGATCTACTCATCATTTTTAACCATGCAAAAAAAAAAAAAAAAAAAACAGCTCCTGAAAGAGGCATATGCCACTTGCCATTCAAAAGTTGAAATTCTTAAAAAAGCAACCTGACATGAGATTGTGCACACTTGTACATGCAGGTGCATGAACATTTTGGAGACTTGGTCAGCTGGTGATACAGGTGAGTTGGTGAATCGCAGCCAGTAAAAAGGTGCATAATGTATAATGCCTGTCATATCCATGGGAGAAAATTGCCCAGAGGCCTTATTTCTATGAAGAAAAATCTTTCATATTTACCATTTATGGTTGAATGTGGGCATTTCCATGTGGACTGCAATTTATTAAAGGAATACGTCTTGTAGATGTGGTTGTAGGAGCATTTTTAAAAAATCTTGATATTTTTTGGCACATGCATTTTCAGCTACTCTCGACTTTTAGTATCAATGAAACCCCCATAGAGAGGTGTGTTCCTTGAGTCATTCCTGAGCAATTTTTGCTTTGTGGTAGGGTGCATTATGGGGCGGGGTGCTGTTGGAGAGCACCTTTGCTTGATCTGCAGCAATAGGTAATGGTATTTGTCAAAGTGAGATCCACATGAATACTAAAGGCTTTCCTGCAGAGCATTGCAGTGTAACAACATGATCAATGCTATTCACTTTACCTGTCAGTGATTTTAATCTTGGGGCTGATAGGTGAAATCAGGCGCATGCACATGAACACACATAAAAGGCTTTGCAAATACTTGGCCACTGACAAACTGCTTACACACCTCTCTTGGTGCCAGTGCCTTGAGTCAAATTATCCAATACTTTTCACACAGGGAGCACTTACACAACTCTCTCCCCGCAGGGGCTACATTGAAGGTGTCCTTCTGCTAACAACACTATCATGGACAGACTCCTATAAACACACTTTCCTGAACACTCACACCCACACGTGCTCACACGCAGACACGCAACTATGTGCGCACAGGTGGAGTAATTACAGACATTTTAATCACTGAACTCTACTCCTGTGAGGCACAGCAGACATAGCAGGGAGTGGGCAGAAGTAGAGGCCCTTGACTGATTTCAACCTTGGTTTAATGATCATTGTGTGAGCCTAAATGCTTTGCTTCAGCTACTGTGGCAGATGCCACTTCTTTTCAGTGAGTCATGGAAGAATCAAGGATACACTGTGATAGGCGAGAATAATCTTTTGACGTGCATGTGGATCTTAATAGATTGAACTAACCAGAATAAATAAAGACTTTCTTTGGTGTAACATTGGCCGGAGTATATGTTACGGAATTTCATGGATTTAGAGCGTAATTATCATTATCAATTTTTGAGAAGCAGGAAGGTTAGATTTAAGCCTGCGGCTTAATGACAAGATTGAAGTGAAAAAAAAGAACAAATTTCATTTGTCTAATCAGTCCCACATTTTATTAAAGGCAATTGTTTACCCCCAAATCACATGGGATTTGCCAGGGAAATGATTTAATCCAACTAAAACCAATCCTCCGGCTTTAACTTTCCTGCTTCTGGATATCATTACACAAACACAAATCAAGAGACATGGCATGGTTGGAAAAATAAAGCTCTTAATCACTTTAACAATATTCAGAAATATATAACTGAGAGACTAACATTGCACCACTTTGCCTCACACTGAACACAGCTCCAACTTTTCCTTATTCCCTTATCTAAGTTGGCACACTGGTAGTGTGAAACACAACAGGGCTGGCTTCCCGGGATCATATCACCTGTGTTTTGTTCCACATTAGTCGGGGGAAAGGAGAAGGAGCGCACAAAGCCAGGGAGCATGCTTTAGATTGCTGGGCTGAGCTCCCTGAAAGGACGAGGCCTCTCCTTGACCCCCCCTCCATCCCCAATCTCCCACCCATGCCTTGCAGTTCACTAGATTAGCTGGAGCACAACAGAGGCCAGTGCTATCGCTGGCTTGCAGCTTCCACAACCCCACTGGCCACACAAGATACTGCTCTCGCTCACACAAACACAGTCACACACAAATCTGTGTGTGCTACTTGTGGCCATGCATAAGCCACCCACACGCTCACAATGTCTTTGGCCGGCATTTCTGTCACTGTGCCTGAAGGTTCATTAGTGACACCGAGGCCACTTCAGTAGCACCCCACCCCCGACACACACACACACACACACACACACACACACATCACTTGCTGACTTTATATAAAAATGTACACTTCCATACTGTGTATGTGTGTTTGTGTGTATGTGTGTGTATGTATGTGCATGTCTATCTAGCCATCTATCTTGTTGTCTCTCCTGACCCTTTATCACAGACTGTGCAATCACACAGCACAACTCTGAACGTATCCAACAATGCTTTATACTGTAAAAACTGACATCGGGATCAACAATTCAGTACCTAATTACTTCAAGGTCAATTACAGCAGCACTCCACTTTGAAGTTTTGCAATGGAACATCAAAGGTGTTTTTTTTTTTCACCCCAGGATTTCAAAGCAGCAAGATGCCATGCAGTAATGTAACAAAAAAGGAAGGACGTGAAAATGAGGGTAGACATTCAGGTTAGATGATTTCAGTGCACTGACGGAGAAACAGGAACATGGAGAGGTTTCTTTTAGCTGACATTCAGCGTGATTTGTTGTATATGATGCATAAGGTATGCACTATGGCTACACCAGTTTATAATATAATCCCATTAAGAATTGGTTAATGTGAGGCAAATGGCTAAAACCTGGAATAAGCTAAATACAGCCAAAAACTGTCAAGGATTAGTCCTCAAATATATTGTAGTTAATAATTGCTGTTGCTCTTAGTCTTGGTTTGTCACTTTCCAACAATGTCTCGCAGTTGACTTCGAAAAGTACATGCTGAACCTCACAATTTAGAACCATTTTGAATGAAACGTTATTATTGAACTGTGCAAATTACTATAATTTGGAACAAGAAATCATTACTGTAGACCCATTAAGGAACTGGATTTGTTCAAGTATTTGACTTTGGAGATTTTCTCTGTTATTAAGATTGAAATATAATTTCTCATATAATTTGTTACAGTGGGCACACTGAGACAGTTCTCAGACCCTAATACAGCAACGGCTGCAGCATCAACTTCTCTAGGGTGTAAATGAAAAGTTTTTGTGTATTTGCCAATCAAAGCTTTTGAAACTTGTGATTTTTCTTCATTATGTTCTAGAAACATGTAAAAAAAATCGAAATGAAAACTGTGCATGAAAATGCATGAAAAACAGACTGTGTGCAATTGCCAAAACTTTCTGCCACGACTGTAACACCGGGAAAAAAAATTGCAGGAAGTAACCTTACTGCTGTGAATTTGAATTTGGTCTAGGTAATGCAAAAACCCCACAAAAAAACAAACAAACAAAAAAGGAAAAACATACAGTGTCTGATGACACAGGTCACTCCTTCTAAGACAAATTTCAATGTGCAGCATTCAAATCTCATGCGCACATGGGCCTGCGAGTAATTGCGCATCCCTGACATCTGTGTGCTTGTGATATTTCACATCCAGTTTCAAAAGGGGCTCATCTGCCGAGCTTCATGAAAAATGCTAGCTTAATGTGAGGTAAATTACTAGTGGTGTCCTAGAATATAACATTCACAAATGAAGACAGGGATTTAGCTTTTCCTAAGGGATACACAATGTACTCCACTACCCATACCAATAACAACAACAACAACAAAAAAAAAAAATACCTAACACACTACCAAATACACAGAGTGGTAATTGGGTGTTTTTATGAACAGGAAAGCAAGCGAGTCACTGTGTTCTAACATCAGTATGTGAGTATTAGAGCAAAACAGATACAGTATTTATCCAAATGGAGGGATTAGAAATGAGACAGTGAAAAAGGGTAAAGGCGCATGTTGGGAGGAGAAGTAGGACCGATGGCTGAAATAACAGTCAACAGCCTTCAGAAGCACTGAATTGAAGCAGCCGCCCTGAACAGACAGACTATCAGCCACTGGCTTAAATCAGCGTTCCTGTGTGTATCCATGTGTTTGTAATAACAAACATTTCTACAGACGTTAAAGAGCAACTTGCAGTTTGGTGACCTCACTGAATATATGCATAAGAAAGTGAAGCAATGTTTAGATTTTCTTGAAAAAAAAAGTCTACATATGCACTAAAATAACCTTTAAAGCTGTTCTGGTAATGGAGTTTATGTCTGTCATGGCCCGAGGGCTTCTTGTGGTGGAGCTCTGTGTGTTGTGCTGCAGAAGTTTCCTACAGTATGTGGACATGTGGGATATTGCAAGAAATGCAGAACACCTGGCCAGTATTCTGCAGCACAGTTTCAATCCTGCCTTTCATGGACTTGGGGGGGGGGGGGGGGGGGGGGGGGGG
>JAVDPK010002908.1:117038-144354 GCA_034780415.1 Cichlasoma orientale | reverse complement strand
CACACACACACACACACACACACACACACACACACACACACACACACACACACACACACACACACACATACACAGTATCCTGAATGTCAATGAAGAGTGGCCAACTATTTTGAATGCTGCAAGAGAAGAGGCTCCACCCCAAGGGAAGAAGAACCAGCCCAACCCTAACCTCCCAGAGTTTCACACACACACACACAGAGACAAAATAAGACACACACACCATCAGATTTTAATCCATCATGCATAGCTCAAACTGGAAATGTCAAATTGGCAGTGACTTAATTTTTGAAAGTGTGACAAGGATCTAAAATGCACTGCCAATGCAGTAAAAGCATACCTAGGCTGAAAAACACACGGTATCACGACCAGTCATGGTACGGCCTCCCCAGATCCCAGACCTTAACATTGAAGCAGGGTGGGATCATCTTGACAGAGAACAGAGCAAAAGGCAGCCAACATCCAAAGAAGAGCTTTGAAGCCTGGAGAACTATTTTCTGAAGACTGCTCAAAGAAATTACAAGAAAGTTCAGGCTGTGTTAAACAATAAAGGTGATCATAGCATACTGACTTTCAAGCTCATACGCTGTAAACTATATATATATATATTATATTTCCATGTATATTTGGACATGTTTCAGTAAATCCATGGACCTACTTCCCATTTTTTCTGGCAAATATAAAGAAATGAGGGGTGGCTAAATACTTTTGCACAGGTCTATATATGCATGCAAATTGTTCATGGAGGTGATTATATGTGCCTGCATGTGCTTGTGTTTGTGTGTACAGGATAACAATGTATCCCAGTGCAGTTTTTAGAATTTGGCTCCTACATCTTTCATAGGATGATGCAGAGGAGACATGAGGGAGGCCAGCAACTGTGCTGACATTTCCCTCTTGCCCTTGAGCTGGAAGCACCTACGTGCTATCACCACAGGTTACCCCAACTCTTGGCACCATACCTGGTGGTTCACTGTGACATGGTCCCAGAAAGTCCAGATTGTCGCCTCTCTTTCCTGACAGCTCACGGATTTTTAAGCATTCATCTCCCCTGACCCTCCCACTGGTACCTCCAAGCACCTTCCCACAATGCAGCAGGGTAAGATGAATGAGCCTGTGTTGTACTACTCAATAGCATGGCTGAAAATCCTGCAAGACTTAAGGTAAACATTCTGGAATATTACTTGAAACATCCCTTTAAAAGAGATGTAGGGGATCGCGACAATCTATATTCTGCATATCAAACTTTGGTAAACCAACTTAAAGAAATGTGCAAAATCTCCTAATTATTTTCTTCTGTGTTAAAATTGTCTAGATCTTCTTCATTAGCTGTAAAAATCAATATGCTGTATAATATTTCAACAGGAAGTATAATAGGCGATTTGTTTTTAAAAAGTGGTTGTACAAAAGTCCCATAATCTTTCATAGGTGTCTTCTACATATAGACACACGATGTCAAAATTGCTCAACTAGCATGATTCAACAATATTTTGATATGAAATCAAAGTATGCTCTGTATTCATACTACATACATATTTATGGCAGTCTGACTATATGTAATGTTGATGTGTTAGAAGCAGGAAAAATGGGCAAGCGTAAGGATTTGAGGGGATTTGACAAGGGCTAAACTGTGATGGCCAGACAACTGGGTCAGAGCATCTCCAAAACTGCAGGTCTTGTGTGGTGTTCCTGGTCTGCTTTGATCAGTATCTATCTAAAGGGGTCCAAGGAAGGAACAGTGGTGAACCAGTGACAGGTTCATGGGCAGCCAAGACTCACTGATGCACATGGGGAGCAAAGGCTGGCCGGTGTGGTCAGATCCATCAGACGAGCTGCTGTAGCTCAAATTGCCAAAAAAAAGTTAATGCTGTTTCTGTTAGAAAGGTGTCAGAATACACAGTGCATCGCAGTTCCTTGTGTATGGGGCTGCGTAGCTTCAGACCAGTCAGGGTGCCCATGCTGTCCACTGTCACCCGCCAAAAGTACCAACAATGGACACATGAGCATTAGAACTGCACCATGGAGCAATGGAAGAAGGTGGTCTGGTCTAATGAATCATGTTTTCTTTTACATCATGTGAAAGGCCAGGTGCCCGGATGCTTTGGGCTGTGTTCTGCTGGGAAACCTTGGATCCTGCCATCCATCTGGATGTTACTTTGACATGTACCACCTAAGCATTGTTACAGACCATGGCTGTGGCCTCTTTCAGCAAGATAATGTTCCCTGTCACAAAACAAAAATGGCTCAGGAATGGTTTGAGGAGCACTACAAAAAGTTTGAAGTGTTGACTTGACCTCCAAATTACCCAAATCTCAATCCAATTGAGCATCTGTGGGATGTGCTGGAGAAACAAGTCCAATCCATGGAGACCTCACCTCATCTGTTGCTAAAATCTTTGTGCCAGATACCACAGCACACCTTCAGGGGTCTAGTGGAGGTCAGTACTACTGATTGGTAGCAAAAGGGTGACCAACACAATATTAAGCAAGTGGTCATAATGTCATGCTTGACGGGGTCTATATACAGTATAACAGCAAGAGTTGTTTCGGAGCACATTTCTGAGGAGGCCAGAGTAGTTGATATAACCAGGGCTCATGCAGCATCCGATGCTACAAGTTGCTGCCTTCAAAGTAGCGGTTCATCTTTGAAGTTGTGCCTTATTGCTGCAACCAGCACATTTCAAAAGGTGCAACTTTTACTTTGAAGACAGTCTCTGTTTCCAGTTTACATCTGACTTTTCACATTTTCTCAACCACTTGACAAGTTCAACAAGTCAAGTGGTGAAATTTTCTCGCTACTAAATTACAAAGTTGTAGGCCATGCAAAATGACAGAGTGGGGTCAGCAGATGCTGAGGTGCATAGTGCACAGAGGTCACAGACTTTCTAGAGAGTCAATCACTACAGACATCAAAACTTTATGTGGCCTTCAGATGAGCTCAAGAACAGTGTGTAGAGAGCTTCATGGAATGGTTTCCATGGTCGAGTAGCTGCATCCAAGCCTTACATCACCAAGTGCAATGCAAAGTGTCTGATGCAGTGGTATATGGACAATTTCATGCTCCCAATTTGTGGGAACAGGTTGGGGATGGCCCCTTCCTGTTCCAACATGGCTGCACACCAGTGCACAAAGCAAGGTCCATAAAGACATGGATGAGTGAATTTGGTGTGGAAGAACTTGACTGGCCCACAAAGAGTCCTGACTTCAACCTGACAGAACACCTTTGGGATGAATTACAGTGGAGACTGTGAGCCAGTCATTCTGCTTTTGGTGATTCAGACATCAACACAGAGAAAGTCATTTATATATAGTATGTGAATTTAGCCTCTTCCACAGATACTGTTTTTGAAACATATGACATCATTGTGTTTTTTCTTCACTATGTCAAAGAAATGTAAAAAAAAAATAATTAAATAATTAAAATAAAAACTGAAGCTGCAAAGTGCATGAAAAACAAACTTGTACCTCTGCCAAAACTTTTGGCCATGACTGTAGATGTATGCTTTTAATGCTCTCAGGTCCTCTCAGGTCATCAGGTGCAGCTCTTTTAACTGTTCCCAGAATTAGATCTAAGTGTGCTGAGGGTGCTTTCGGTAACTGTTGTCCTGTTCTTTGGAACAAGCTGCCTGCTGACCTGAGGTCAATTAGAGCTGTGTTTAC
The DNA here is from genome assembly GCA_034780415.1 of Cichlasoma orientale. Lineage (NCBI taxonomy): Eukaryota > Metazoa > Chordata > Actinopteri > Cichliformes > Cichlidae > Cichlasoma > Cichlasoma orientale. The sequence goes on along the minus strand of JAVDPK010002908.1, from coordinate 140,698 downwards.
ATTTAAAAACAAACTCAAAGCCTTTTTATTCCCGGAGGCTTGCACTTAATAACTGTGTGTGTGTGTGTGTGTGTTTCTTTATAAAGTTTGTTTTGTTGTTTGTATTGCCTTAAGGCATAGTAGATATATATAGGTTTTTAAGTTGAGCACATTGAGTTTACGCGTAATGAAATATGCTATATAAATAAAATTGGCATTGCCAAACCAATTCCTATTATTATTATTATGGCTTATAGTTACACTTTAAATTTAAGTGCCCCCGAGCAGCCATGTGAATAATTTCAGGTAAAATGTTTGTTTGTGCTGTCACTTTTAGCAGTGGTGTAATTCAGCATGCTTAAGACCCACAGAATGGAACGTTGCCATATGTGTTCCACTTTGCAAAAACATTTTAACAACCACAGTCTTTACCTCTACAGGTTTCTACAGGTGTGTTTATTCAGCTGCAATCCCACCTGCCTCCCAACGTGGGCTTTCACTGGTACTGATAAACAGGGGTGAAAGTAAGCCGGTACGGTCCGGTACCTTGTACGACTAAAAGATTCTGTGCCGGTACACAATACCTGGAAGAGGGGGAGCGGCTGTCTGCTGTAAAGCCGTCATTCAGAACTAGTCAAGGCTGCACTTTGGGTCAGAATAGATCCTCTAGCAATAAGCAGTCTAAAACACGACTTAATCAGTTAATAAATAGCTTTTTTTCTCATTTCAAATTGTTTCTGAACTGTTCGTGCTATGCTGGAGCCTCAATTCTCTAGCTTCTCTCCCCTCGGAGCTCAAGGCTTTCGTCAACGGCCAGCCTTTAAAACATTCTCCGCTACGTTTAATGTCTGTCTACTCGTTACAAAATATCCCAATTGAAAGCAAAGAGAGATTAACTAATTGTGTTTCATGTTCATGTAATTTCAACAACACAGTACAGCTCGAAAACACTGCTTATGACCGGAGATTTTATTTACACTACACGAGAGCGCATGCACATTTAATTAATCTAGATATTTTGGGTAGAAGTGGGAAAAAGAGGGAGAAAAAACAAAAAAAACAAAAAAAAAACATGCCAGAACAAAGAATAAATAAGCAAATAAATTAAGGATAACTAATGAACACGTTTTTTGATCTTATTAGTAGGTTCTCCCATTTTCCCTCTCCTCCCCTGGTCTTTGTTTCTGCAGTGGCATTAACTCACCGGCATTGAAATGGCATTTAGAATTATGGAATATATTTTATGAAAATATTCAAATTGATTTTTATCTATTGCTGATTGTTGTTCCATTGATATCTGTTGTGTGAGAAGATCTAGCCATTGTGATGTACTGATCCTTTTCCTGTTTTTCCAGTTAAGCAGTATTGTAGTAGCAGTATTTTCTTGGCGATAGTCAGGGCCACAAGCAGCGGTGTTTGGGTCTGTTTGGAGCTTATGTTCAATTCTTCTAGATTGCCAAGTAAGCAGGCGGACGAGGATAACGGGATGTTGTGGCCAAAGGTTTGAGAAAGTTTGGTGATTATTCCTTTCCAGATGTTTATTATTGGTGGACAGAGCCAGAACGCGTGGTGGTGGTCATCAGTTGTGTTAAGTTTACAGTGTGTGCAAACATCTCAGCTCCTTAACAATTGAAAAAATATATTCTACATTGTCAAGTAGTCAACAGTAAAGTAATTATATATATATATACACATGTTTTTCTGTATGGGAAAGAATTTAAAACTACTTTCACCCCTGCTGATAAGTTTTAGGAAAATCTGCCATTTTAGGAAAATCTACATAGATTGCTTAGTCAGGAGAAACAAATGACTTGTTCAGCTGGAGGACTTGTTTTCTAGAAATTAAAAAAAAACTACGTAAAAACTAATTTGAAACAGCAATTATGTTTGGACTGAAATGTTTTCAGCTTAATGAGGAAAAACATTCATTTACAATTCTGGCAAAATTGTTGAGTGGCAATATATTTCATTTGTTTTCACCCAATCTCTACTTTTCCAATACAGATAATCTATGCAAACCTGGGGTTTGCTGTTTGCCCCAAACACCACCGCACTAGAGATTGTACTATTATGCTTCATCACATGTTCTCAGCCTCTCTGCACCCACTTCATCTTCCTGCAGTGCTTGTACAGTATGCGAGCATGTAATATCCTGTGTTTGCTTTGACAGTCTCATAAACTCATTAATTAGATCCATAAGTCATTACAGTGAGTGTGCTGTGAGACTCTACAGCATTTTCACTTGTTGAAATTACCCAACATGCTTTAAATGAAACAAATGAAGTCTGGATATTGCCTCCACACGAAGCGACCCATGTATCAAGTTAGGAAATGAGCAATGTGCTGATACTGAAGTTCTGAGATTTCCAGCACAACTATTACCCAAATGAAAAGGAAAGTGTAATTTATCTGCCCATAAATGATAGATTGCTATGTGACAATAGCAAAAGATGATGTGTCTGCATTCTGTTGTTAGGCATGGAAAGCAAATAAAAGGGGGAAAGACATGAGGGATATGAAAGAGAGGAGAGAATTATAAATGAGAAGGAAAGGAAAGAGCAGAAGTGCACGTGGCAGGTGGGCAAGAGGGGAAAAGTAGTGAGGAAGTATGTAAGAGAGGAAAAGTAATGGGTAAAACAAAAAAAAGAGGGGAATGAGACAAAGGGTGGGTTTCAGGGAGGGGCGGAGGGCCTCGGGGGTTGTTAGTTTTAATTGGGCCTCAGGCTCTGGGACACACAGCGACAACATCAAAGGTCAGATATACATCAAACACTGCTGGGAAATGTCGACCGACATAGGGAATGGTTGTAGGGCAGAAAGTCACAGAGACCAAGAAAGGCCACTGGCAGCAGATACATTTTAGAAGGAAAAAAGGAGCTTCTCTAGACTCAAGAAGAAGGTTAGATCAGGCCGACAATATCCCATGATCTAGCAACCAATACGGTTTCAGAGCTGCTTTCTGGTCCAAAACTTAAAAAAACAAACAGAAAACACTTAAATGGACCACAGTACAGTATTGGGTGATGTTATGACTGAACACAGTCACTGTATGGGACAGTAGTAATCAATCCCTATTCCATTATAATGGTGCCACAAATATTGACCAGTTAAAATATGGATGAATATGCAATTATAAATAGTTTTATCAAATGCATTCTTTACTCCTGAATGTTTTCTAAAAAAATGAATAAATAAAAATCACTGCCCAGTAATGATGTGCAGAACTGATTAAAAACTGATGAAGGGAAAAAAATTAACGAGGAAAAATTGTTCATTTTCTCATTTTTCCTAACAACTGGACTCTAATTTGCCAATTGCAGGTCTATTTGTCTATTTTACAACATGCATACTTCAGTGTAATGTTACCAAATCATATCATTATGCTCATTTATATCTCACTAGCAAATTATGGTCATGCCAGACTGGGTATTGGGTATAATTGGAGACACTAATTAGTTCAGGTGGGTAGCGGTCAATTGCGGCAGAAGTAGGTGGGTTGGGTCGATGAGAGACGATAGCTGATGTACTTGTGTAGTTTTAATACAAAAGCTTGTCATTTTTAAGGACATTGCACCCATGGTCCCATTTAAAGAGAACACCTTAAATTACCAAAACTAGCAAGAAAAACCTTATTGGTGCAGGTGGTTTGGCATGATAGTTTTTCTTTTTTTTTCTTTTTTAAAATGGAAAAAATCCCATAGGTATGTCATTTCAGCCTTGCGTTCATGGATTGTTTCAGATGGCAAGAAAAACCCTAACCCTCCGATAACGCTAACCCTGCAACTAAACCAGGGAAGGACTTTAACAGCAGTGTCAATGATGCACCTCGTAATTTTTTAAAAATTTCTCTCACATAGAGTACATTGTATTTAAAACTATTCCAACACAACTACAATAATACATTTCATTGAGAGACACTTAAAGACCTTGGTGACCTATTCCTTGGGAGAACAAGATAAAATTAATCGCCATTTAGGCGCCAGGTTAACTGTGCTGCAGCTGTACTTAGAAGCAGTGGCAGGTTAGCTGCTCTCAAGGAGATAGCGAAACAGTATTAATTGCCAATGGCCTCCTCAATTACTCCCATGTCAAATGTATGGGATGAGTGTAGGAGGGATAGGTGTATGTGTGTGGTTATATTCATAAGCTGCATTCATACTTTTAGCGTGTACGTGTGTGTGTATGTGTGTGTGATACATAGTGTATAGAGACTGGATAACATCAGGATTAACCCAAACTGACACCTTCTGATAGACTTCATGTCAGCCTCATCCCCTGCTTCATTACTCCCACTGACATACACACAGAAATGCACAAACACAAATGCGCACACACACACTCCCTGCTGCTGTCTACGATGTAGCTCCATAGAATCGGCAGAGTGCGCACAGCGGGAAGAGGTGCAGGGGTTGTGAGGAATAGAGACAAGGCTGATTCTGCCTTTTATTCACTGTGATGAAATCAATCATTGCTCCCAGAAGGGCCAATGATTTATTATTAGAGGGGATTTTGGATTGTGTATGTGAAACTACACGTTCTACACCGTCCTATAGCGCAGTTCTGAAAATGACACATAGTCAGTGGTGTGACATAGCATTGACAGGTCCCAGCGCTAACAGTTTTTATTTTTATAGGTCCCTCATCACACCATGTGAAGAATGTGTAACCGTGAGTGTTCCCTCAACTACAGGAATGTCCCTGCCACAATGTCCACAATGGTAGTTAGGTGACTACCTACTACTAATACTTTTGAGAACAATATATGATACATTTCTACATCATTTCATAAGTTGTACTAATCCAATCTGTAGTAACAAAGGGTTTTCTGAAAATCTGCTGCTGTTATACATCATATATGCTAATATTTATCAGCACAAACCTGCATTACTGTGGTCTGGCTCTTATTGAAGACTTGAATTAAATGAACCTGCACAGTTTTGGTTTCAGCTGAGATTCTGTGACGTTAGTACAATGAGTTCTGCTACATACAGCATTTACAGCAAATACTGCAGAAACATGAACGTGCACAGCAGCAGTCCAGCAGGAGTAGAGTGTAGTCTGCTTTGCATCGGCACACCTGCAGCCATAAACACTATCCAGTCCAGCAGTGTCATACTTAAAATCCCTGGTGCTATACCTCGGATAAGTGGTGGTATAGAGGCATGTATAGCGTATAAGATACCGTGGGATAGTGTGCAACCTGACAGGGTGAGCTTAAAGTTATTGTCTCCCCAACATTTTTGCACATCTGCTATATCAGAAGTACTATGGCCAAAATGTTGCAGAAAATAACTGATAATTGCCACTTTTTCCAGCTCTTGTTGCAAAATATTACTCCAAGACCAATGTTGCCCAGAGAGCCTGTTAGTGGCAAGAACAAGCACTTTTACTTTGATGTGGACAATTGCCTCGTGGGACCACAAAGCAGCAGTTTTGCAGGTTGCCAGTCGGTCCCAAACATTTTTATCTCTATTAATAATTTAGATTCATAAAGACTGGAACATAGAGCCCAGGTTGAAAAGTAGTGGATTTTCACTTAGTGTACAAATGATTACCACTGATATTTTCCTGTTGTACAACACAGGTTGTAATATTTAGGGTGTCAGGTGCAGGACACAATTCATGCTTTATTTGGCTCCTCTCTGAAGGACCATGAAATGACAGATGAGATTGCAAACAGAGGGCACAATGGAGGGCATAAAATCATCCATCTATATTTGAGTATCTGTCTGTTGAGTTTTGTTCCACCTGTTGGTCTCCAGGCATTAGGCATGTATCTCATGTTTGTAAAATGCTCAAAATATGTGGTGTGTAATAAAATATATATGCTATATACTTCATAACCAGGAGTCCAGGTTATGATATCTTGTACTCTCGTTCTATCCTCTTAAGAGCCCCAGACTACCTACACTCGCTGTGTCAATGTTTTCTAGGTATTTCAGTGAAATGTGAACAGTAATGGATGCCATGAATTCATGAAGTACATTGCAGGAGAACAACAACACTAAGCCTGTTATAAAATTTTAAGAGACCTGGGCTTTTGATGGAGTACAGGCCGACACCATCAACTGATGGAGATCATCCAGTAAAATCTGCACAGGCAGCTTTACAATTGAATCAAACACTTTATAATACAGTTAATAATACGAATGTGACAAAGGCCAAATGTCCCAGTGTGATTGTCACATTTGTGCGAAAGCCAGACACTGCACACTGCAAGTAATGAACACATAATAAATTGGAATTTATACTATTAATTTATTTACCAATTAAATGCAGAAGCCTCGGGGATAATGACTAGCAGGCTGAGACTTTTTTAATACTGGTTTAAAGTTAGCATTTCCTTTTCTTCCGTACTTTCCAAGAGTGGGAGTGGAAGACAGGTGACACTCCCTTGATAGGCTGAAATTCCTCTGTTGAGCCTTTGGAATTTTACCAAAAGGAGAGCAGAGGAGGAATGTAAAATGATTAATTGGATTGATATAAAGCATCAAGTATGAATTCCAATTCATTTTAGAACAGAAATAGTCATAAAACTACTGTTTTATAGACTCAGGGGTTCAGTATTTCATTGTCTTTTCACATATCAGTCATTAAGTCATTCAGACTGTTCATTTCCTGATGACCTTGATCCCCAAGCCTGCTATAAAACTAAGTGATGTAAAAAGAGGGCATTAGGTAGATCATTTGAGGGATTTGATGAATTAAAAAGATTCAGTATTTATAAAATACCTTTTTACTCTTGAAAGTCACACTGAAGAGGTTTGGGGACCCAGACTATTGACTGGTAGAATCCATGATTACACAAGGTCTGTTAGGCTGGTCTTCCTCTCTCTAAGAGGTTTTATTCCAGCTCCTTGCTGAGTGCAGCTACCTCACAGCTGGAGACTCAAGTTATTTTCTGGAGTACCAACTTAGTTGTGACACTCTTGCTGCTTTCAGTGAATACCTGTTGCTCACCTGGGGACACAGTAACAAGATGAGAGGACTTAAAAAAAAAAAAAGAACCAGATTGCTGACCCTGCTGCTCATAAAGAAAGGTTAACTCTGTTCTGGCTCTTATTCTTATGTTCAACTAGAGTGTGTTTGCACTTTTCACAGTTCAGAATAATACTTATGTATCTTATTCTGGGCCTTGGTGAAGCCCCTTATTTCATTCACTGTCTTAAGCAAGTGGTTTTTGCTCCTTTCTGTCTCTCTTTAAACCAATTTTATTCTAATTGGCGGCACCTCACAAGCAGAAGGTGTGAACAGCAAAAGGCTGGGACGTCTGTACTCACAGCCAGAGCTGTGTGCCAGAGATGACCATATTAGGGACATCACTGAAATTACACAGTGCCAGTGAAACTTATTCGAAACATTGGCCATGATCATCCATTTAATAATAATATATGGGTATATATCTACCCATCCCCAGATATCCATCAGTTTTCTCCCACGTTTCCAGTTCAGGGTCACAGGGCAGCTGCGTCTGCTTTGCCTGTACTGCTGCAGTTACTGTTTCATGTGCAGCAGTGGACATACTAATAACTGTCACTGGATTACTTTAATGCTGAATAAATATTTAAAACCAGAGGATTCAAAGACAAGTTCTGAAGCCTCTGCACTCCTGTCCCATTAATAGTTGTAAAGCATTCCATACCTTTCATGATTTAAAAAATATCATCATAATGAGGAGCCCACATTATTCCTAAGAAATGTTCTGGAGACTGGCTAGGCCACTCCACTACTGACCGTAGTGTGCGTCTTTTTAGCCAAGATTTCATTCTACATGGCCCTGTACATTGGCCCTTCAATGCGGTGAAGTTGTCCTGTACCCTTAACAAAAAAGCAACCCCAAACCGGTTCCATCTCCATGCTTGACTGTGGGGATGGTGTTCTTTGGGTCATACTCAGCATTTCTCTTCCTCCAAACACAATGGGTCGAGTTGATGGCAACCAGCTCAATTTTGGTTTCACAGCACTGGCAAACTTAAGACAGGCCGGTACATGGAGGAGTTTGTGGACAGTGGAAATTACAATCCATTATGGTGTGGGGTGTTCTTGGTGACTGTGGTCCCAATTACCTTCAAATCATTAACAAGCTCCTACCATGTAGTTTTGGGCTGGTACACAACCTTTCTCGAGACCTTGATCTCAAAATCTTGCGTGTAGCTCCAGACTGAGGGCAATTGTTGTTTCATTTTATATTTCCTCTATTTCTGAATAATCGCACCAACAGTTGGCACCTCCTCACCAAGCTTCTTGCTGATTGTCTTGTAGCTCATTCCAGCCTTGTGCAGGTCTACAATTTTGTCCCTGATGTCTAGTGACAGCTCTCTGTTCTTGCCCATGGTGATGGAGAGAATGGAATGGAAGAAACTGATTCTGTGGACAGGTGCGCTTTAAACACACAACGAGCTGTAATTGATTGATTGTAATCAAGGGTGTAGGTTTGGTTTTAACATTGGTAGGAACATGGGTTGAATCAGGGTTCAGTGTGGCGCTAATTACACCTGTGGAGTGTAGTTAGATCTCACTGGATTATGTAACTCAGCATTTAGCACATGGGAGTTGTATTAAAGGGTACATCACATATGTTGTGATCAAAATGTGAAATTTAGTCTGTGGCTTACTTGTGGTTCCTAGGATATTTAAAAGTAGAATGGGAGGCAGAGCCTTCAGCTTTCAGCCCCCCTCTGTGGAACCAGCTCCCAGTTTGGATTCGGGAGACAGACACCCTCTCTACTTTTAAGATTAAGCTTAAAACTTTCCTTTTTGATAAAGCTTATAGTTAGGGCTGGATCAGTTATGCTGCAATAGGCCTGGGCTGCTGTGGGGTTCCCATGATGCACTGAGCATTTCTTTTCATACACCTCTTTTCACTTTGCTTATGCATCACTCTGCATTTAATCATTAGTTATTTTTAATCTCTGGCTCTCTTCCATACCATGTTTTTTGTCCTGTCTCCCTCCCCTCACCTTCCACAGGTCATGGCAGATGGCTGCCCCTCCCTTAGCCTGGTTCTGCCGAGGTTTCATCGTGTTAAAAGGCAGTTTTTCTTTCCCACTTTTGCCAAGTGTTCGCTTATAGAGGGTCCTTTTGATTGCTGGGTTTTCTCTGTAATTTTGTATGTTTTTTTTACATTACAATATAAAGCGCCTTGAAGTTAATGTTGTGATTTGGTGCTATATAAATAAAATTGAATTGAATTCAATCTGACATTCACTGTTAGATGAAAAGTTAGAAAAATGCAACAGGTACTTCATAAGGGGATAAACACCATGAAAAGCTTACATCAGCTTCATTGACTCATAAACTGCTGGAGGGGACTTGAGGTTCTTTTTACCTTGTGTAACTGTAGTAGTGTTCACAGTATTTTCTTTCAAGGATTTTTCTTTTTTCTATTTCCTACAGTGAAGCATAACATTGAAGCCATCAAAACCGTGAAATAACAAATGCAAAGCCACTCAGCTGCCACTTCATTAAGCACACCAACTGCTTGTTCAACTGCCTCTTTGTGTAAATATCTAATCAGCCAAGTACATGACAGCAGCTCAGAGCAGTTAGGCATGTAGTCATGGTCAAGATGATCTGCTGAAGTTCAAATCAAGCATCTGAGTGGGGAAGAAAGGTGATTTCGAACGTAGTGTGGTTGTTGGTGCCAGACAGGCTATTCTGAGTATCTCTGAAACTGCTGATCAGCTGGGATTTTGCGATACAGCCATCTCTAGGGTTTACACAGAATGGTCCACAAATGAGAAAATGTCCAGTGAGCAGCAGTTTTCTGGCTGAAAATGACTTGTTGATGTCAGAGGTCAGAGGAGAATGGCCAGGCTGCTTCGAATTGATGGGAAGACAACAGTAACTCAAATGACTACTTGTTACAACCAAGGTATGGGTACAACAAGTGTACAACATCTCTGAATGCACAACATGTCAAACCTTGAAGCAGAAGGGGCACAGCAGATCCAGACTGGGTGCTGCTCCTGTCGGCTTAGAACATGAAACTGAGGCTACAATTTGAACAGGCTCACCAAAAAATATGAAAAATACTGCATTTTTTAAATTAATTTTTTTAGGACTGAATATCTGCTGTGATAATAACTTTGCAGGCTTATTTTAACCTGCTGCATGAAGCATCATCTGGAGCGGTTTTTAATTAACAAGTTATCCTTGTCAAAATTTTAAATGTCTTTCCTTTTTAATGCATTTGAGACATTCAGATTCATTATACAGATGGATTTCTCAAATTATGGTACAGAAGAAAAGCCTTATTCCACTACTGTGGTTATGCACGGAACTGTAGCTGTAGCTGCTCAGTTAAGTAAAAGCAGATGACAGTTCATCACTTTAAGTCACGAAGGTCAGTTAGTCTGTAAAATTTCAAGCACTTTAAAAGTTTCTTTAAGTGCCAACGCACACACATGAAAAAAAAAAACACCTCACTGTGATAGAACTGGACTCTCACCTCAAATTAGAACCCATATTAATGCTTCCCACTTTTGAAGTCTGGCAGGCACATCTCAACACAAACTGTTCTTGGTGAATCAGGTCCCCATGGTTGAATTGCTAAACTGCTACTGTGGTAGAACAGCAAGAAGAAGGGAAGTGCTTGGGCCAAGAAACAGAAGGAATGAACACTGAGCCTTTGGAAAGCTGCAGTTTAGAGTCCAAATGTGAAATTTTTGGTTCCAACCGGTGTGTTTGTGAGGAGCAGAGATGGTGAACAGATGGCATCTGCATGTATAATTCCCATCTTGAGGCATGAAAAAGGGGGTGTGATGGGGTATGTAAGTATGATAGTGTGTGTGTGTGTGTGTGTGTGTCTGTGTGTGTGATAATGTGGGAAGTAGAACACAAAAATGACATAATTACTTCAATAAATGTTTTCAAATTCCATTTTGCTTTGCTACATTCAAAGTGTGGTTCTGGCTATCTGTGTTAAAAATATGGAAATATGGTAAGCTCATATTTTAATTAGCTAAATTTCAAATTATATAGAGTACGTACATTGTAGTAGTTGTATTTAAGGACTAGTTTTTCATGACTACTGTTGGGTCAGTAGTTTATGAGCGCTGTAAACGCAGAAGAAACAAGGCCTGGACAAAGAAGGAGAGAAATAAACCGAACTCCAGGACCTAGAAGGCAGCATCATCTAGTAAACCAAGTAAACTGGAGGGAAAAAAGTACAAACAGGTTAGCAAGTCTAAGAGAAAAATGAGGTGAAGGAAAGGATGTACAGCTATAGATAAGAACCCTCCTTTATGCTTGCAGATCAGTTTGGCCACAGAACACCAGGGCCTCTCATCTTCCAGTACTTCAGTTTTTTTTGTAGTCTTTTCACTGTGTCAGTGTGTCAAGGGCAAATGGTGTAAAATGTTTCCCGTTAACCAATTTTATGTTTTCATGAAAGTACTCATATGTATGGTAAAACATTTAAAAAGTACAGATTTCCTTAAGTAATACAACATGACTTCTTGAAGAGGAAAACCAATGAATCATAATAATTTTTAATTCTGGTAAAGCTATAATAAAGCCTTTGCCTACACATACCATGATGCTGGCACACATGCCGTCACATGCAACCTAAGCTTTGTTGGCTGTTTATAGGACACTCAGTAAGCTGCTTCCGTGGCTCATGGCCTATGTACTGTGTGGATGCAGTGGGAGCTGGCAAAATGACTTGGTCATTGCTCATACATGCCTTTTCTTCCATAGAGTTTATTTTTAAGGCAGGATTTTGGAAAGATTTAGGGCGATTACAGAGTGCACTGAGTAAACTGACAGTTTTTTTGTTTTTGTGTTTTGAATTATACTATTTTCTCTGGACTGGCGCTAGTTTGTTTTGGTTCACACCTCCCTTCCCCCTCTCCTTCTGCTCTAGTCACTGGTTTGGCTTCCTTCTTTTTTCCACACTCTAACCGACTTACTCACTTTGTTAGTAGCTCATTTGATCACTGTGAGTTGCTGTTGCCATATTTTTGTAAATGATTGATAAATGTGGGGTGTGTGAACTTTTCTTTTTTGGCTTCTGAAGTTGAGAAGTCTGAGAAACACTGGTATAGACTGAACAACACTGGATGAATAACATGGAAAAGGATTTCTATGATTGATGTATTTCAAATCCCACTGTTGATTCCACAACTCAGTGGCTTTTGAATAGTTTCCCCCCAATGACACACATTCACTCAGAATAAAATGTAATAAATTTGGTGATGACTTTTTCTGTTGTGCTATTGTCAGACAACCATATTTGTGCCTTAGCTGTACCTTGTGTTCAGTGATAAGTCAGTGTCAGCATGCTATGACTCCGAGATGGTACTTTTACTGACTAACTTGAGTCAGGGTGAACCCTGTGCTTTGGTGTTCCAGGTCAACTTTGCATGTCTTGAGTTGCTGGTGCAACTCTAGAGCAGTTTTGGAATACAGTGCTTAATCAATTCATAGAAAAAACGTTTCCTAAAAAAAAAAAGTGAGCGTTTAGTTTAACTTGTAAACCTGCTGTAAGTTATGTAATGACAGGATAACTTACAGTAACAGTGAAGCTGAGCTCTTGGCACAGGCTCTTGGCTTCATGTGCACACAGGCTTACCTGTCATCTTTCCCGCTCCGTGCACGTCCTCCTGTTCCTCTCTTTTCTGCATACTTTTCTGCATCTACCTTTCTTTCATCCCCTTTTTCCTGTCGTTTGTTCCAGCGTACCACAGCAGTGATCCTCTTTCCCATTTTGCCCATCACTCTTCATTGTTTACATGTCTGCGGAAGGTCAGTTGATCTGGTTTGGGACTGTGGGAAATGTTTCAACTGATTGTTCGTGACACACACGCACAAAATGCATGCACGCACACACACGCAATGGGCCCTTCACTTTATCAAGGGCAGATGATAAACAACTCTGGATAGGGTGAGAGACAAGGTGGGGATGTTAAATGTGCTGCTCTAAATGTCTTCACACATCGCCTGTTAACTGATGCTGAATAAGGGCATCTGTCCTTCTCAGGAAGATCCTGCAGTGTGGCGTCTGTGCGTTAGCCAGTTTGTGCGGTTGTGTCGGTGCAGGGATGACCTTTGAAGACTTGCTGTGTTCGCAGGTCTCCTCTTTGCAACAAAATCGACCAATTAATCAAGAGGTCAATTATCCAGTTTAGTACAGAAATGGAGTGTGTTTGATCTGAGTCAAAACAGTAAAGCGGCAGTAAAACAAATGAGAAAGATTTAAATGCAGCAACAACTATTATTTAATGTATGGTCTTTAAACTGGATTTGCTAATGTGCAGTTTATTGATTTTATATACAAGGTCTTATACTATTGCTATTAAATTTACAGTTAACAGTAGCAGTGTTTGTAGAAACCAAAAAATGAAGAAATGTCACTTTACAAAAAGCCAAGGCTGGTGTAATTTCCCTTTTCTATAAAAAATCAGTAAGGGAACATCTTAACAAAGGACATTAATGTGATGTAATTTGTGTATTTGATATATGTCTTTTAACATATGCCATTAAAATGCCTCTTGAAAGCCTACTGTTACATACTTGCCAGGACCTGCATGCAGCTAAAGCAGAAACATTTCTAAGTCAAAATATGGCTTAGCCCCCCCCCCCCCCCAGTTTATAAAGTCCCAATACTTTGTTAAAATATTCCATTATGATCTAACCTCTTTTTTCATTCTCTGCTGAGAGTAGCATAGAAACAAGAAATGACTTGTAACCAGGGAAAGGCAAACGCACTATTAGATATTAATAGATATTAGAAATCAATACATATACTGTACTACTGGATATATGTCATACTATGTATGTAAATGATGCAGGCAGGTGGGTGTTTGCTAGTTTGTTTAATAGCTGAGGTTTGCCTCAAACAAATAATTAGTTTTTAATTAATAGTGTTTTTCTTTTATGGATCAGGTACAGGAACAAATTCTGGAATCATCAACAAAAACATGACAATTGATACTTTGTTGCATTTTCTTTATGCTTTTATTATGGCCTGAATTATTTGAAGCATGGGCTTCACTAATGAAAAACACTCTCCATCCAACGTTCGTGAACAGATCAGCTTCACGCGACGGTGCCTTAAAATGGAGCATTAAAAGAAAAACAAAAAGAGCCATTAAATATTTTCAATCAGCTCGAGACTGAGTCTGTGTTTGGCCACGTCAACCTGTCTTCCATCTACCAGTTTCTTTCCCTCTTAGAACATTCCCATTTGCTTTCTACTTGCTCAAAATTTGGAACAGGAAATGTGGCCGCGCTGCACAAATATTTTGGCCTAAAATCTCTTGTATTTTTACAAAAATCCATATACGACAGGAAACCAGTGAATGCTCTCATTTCAGCTGGAGCATTTGACAAATTTCGATTGCTCATTGCTATGACCAGTATAGCCATGCTATTGACGTGACAGGTGTCTTAGTGATGATCCTACAGAGAACAATTTGACCCTGCAGCTAGCTTCTATTTTACAAAGCTTCATAGTGCTTTTCACTGAAGGTCACAGGTTTTCTGTTTTCACAGTGCCCTTTGTAGCAGCAGCAACAGCAGCCACAATAGAAGCACTGGCAGTAATAGTTCCAGTAATTACAGTAGCAGTTCTAGTTCTAATAAAACATGTAGCAGTGTTCAAGGCTGAGGTTGTTGTAGTTCCCATTGTTATCTTTATGACATTGAATATTTGATTTTAAAGAGACAGAAAGAGTAGAGATGAGTGAGGGAGAGGTTAAAGTGAAGACATACGACAGGAACAAAAGGAAAGGATCTGTGGATGCAGGGAGAGAAGGGAGTAGGTGTGGACAGGGACAGACAGTTGAGAGCGTGTATGTGTGCATCTACCTCTGCTGCTACAATCAAAAAGTGTCTGGCTTCAAGGTGACCTCTGACACTCCTTAAGGGAGCACAAGGGGGAATGATATAGATAGATCATTTTGTGGCCTGACCTTCCTACCTCTCTGTGGGCCAAAACAGGGTTTTAAGGGTCATGTAAATGGAACAAAACACTTTTTCTTAAACACTAAACCTGATGATTAAACAAGTTATTCATGCTAGTTGTGCCCAGTGAAAATCGTCCTTTCAGTCTGCAGACACAGGGAGTTTTCACTTTCAGGTGATTGTTTCTCATTTGTTACTTTAAATGCTTGTTGCCATGAGTCTGCCATTTGGTCTTTCGCTTTCTGCTACTTGATGCAACTTTAATTTTAAAAAAAAAAAAAAAAAAAAAAAAAAAGATCTGCACTGCTCGAAACTTGCCGAGGCCAAGTATTCTCCTGGGATCTGACATTTCTAGCATTCTGCATTTCCCCCTCTATCTTTATCTTACCGGCGTGTCCTCATATCGCTCCTTTACTCACTCCAAACCAGCAGCGGGTGTTCAAAGCTCCATCACGCATATAGTTTCTGCTCCTGTCTGCACCTTCCATCTTTTTTGTCTGAAGATAACAATCCAGAGGTTCTGTGCTCCATGCCTTTCTCCTTTTTTCATATATTTTCTCTTTTTTATGCATTCCTTTTCCTTCTTTTTATATATTGTTTTTTGTTTGACCATACTGCCGCACTCTTCATCCTTAACTTGTGCAATATCTTGGGTAATAGAAGGTGAACCCAGAATGGAAGAAAAAGCTCCCTATTCTTTATTCTTCTTTCTGTTAGGTCCCTCTGCAGCATGCATTATTCTACTACAGCATTTAAGCCTTGTTTTGCAGTCCATCTGGAGTGTGAGGAAAAAGATATAAGATGAAGCTGGAATGGAGGTGGGGGGGCATTCGATCTTTTCATAGCTGTCTTTGATATTTGAATGACCTCACATAACATTTTGCACAAGCTATATGCTTGGCACTGGCTAGGCTAGATTGACAGACAAATAGCCAGATATCTCAGTAGATAGCTTGACGGATGGCTAGATAGCAAAACAAGTCAACAAAAGAGGAATTAGAAAGAAAAAAATGCAGGACACAGGGGATGAGTGTAATGCAGCTGTGTGCTGTGTGTGTGTTCTCACCATCCGTCAGCTTATGGTTTACACAGGCTTTTCTAATGCATCAGTGCCCTCAGCCTGTTATAGCTTAGCAACGTGCCTGCCCTTAAATATATGAAAATCTGCTCCCTCCAAGCGTGCAAATCAGCATTTTTGGAAACACACAATGATGCATGCAAATACACACGCATACACACCCTGACAGTTATGCAGTACAACACTTTCACATGCTCACCAGCATTACAAGTCATGCATTCACACACACACACGCACACTCAAAGTCTGAAAGTCACATTGTGATGGTTTGAAATGCCTTTTATGCAGATTGAGTACAAGCCCTCGGCTGATCAGAATCTAGCCTTCAATTTGATATGCGACTAAAAGGAGCAATGTCATTCCAGCTGGGCAAGTGTGCCTGTCAGACCTCACAGCTGCCACTGCAGCCAGCGATAGGAAAAGCAGTTGATGTTCATTCAGGTTAACAATCCTGCTTGATCTACTTATGTGTATTAGAAATGTAATAATTATACAAATTCGTGGTTCAGTTCATGTTGGCCATGGGTATTACAGATGTTCATCGCTGTCATGATTGCATCACGAATGAAAAATAAATGACATAATTACATAATTCTGACATATTCATTGTTCACTTGTTACCTAACCAATCTTTAAACATTACAGCTTTCCCCAGACTACCACGCTTTAAAATGGCATTAATGTGGCTATCTACTATGGCTAATTAGATGATCATTATATAATGCAAGTTACCAGCGCTATTTCTCAATGCTGTTATTGTCCTCTTTGGTTTCACCAAAACCAGAATGGCTCCCTTCTGCCCATTGGCTCCAGAACTGAATTTAAAATATTTTTCCTTTCTCCTGAATGATTTCATTTCAATCCCCTTCATACAGTATCTTAAAGACCTTATAGTATCAAATTGTCCAAATAGAGCACTTTGCTCTCAGACTGCCGGGTTATTTGTGGTTCCTGAAATTACTAAAAGTAGAAGGGGAAAACTTTCCTTTGCGATAAAACTTACATTCAAAGCTGCTGTACAGAGTGAGGTTGCTGTGGGGCCTTCCCATGGTGCACATATCTTATCCATACACTCTTTTTACTCTTACTCTCCATGGGATTATATGAACAATACTGCATGTCATACCATTTGTCTATTCTGACCCACAGTTTGTGTTTTGTCCTTTTGTCTCTTTATGTTCTCCGTCTTTTTCTTCTCTTTTCCCTCATCCCCAAACCAGTCATGGCAAATGGCCACTCCTCCCTGAGCCTCGTTCTGCCAGAGATCTCTTCCTGTTAAAAGGGAGTTCTTCCTTCCCACTGTCGCTAAGCACTTTGCTCAGTGTTACTAAGTCAATGAGTTTTGGGATTTTCTCTCTAATGCTGTAGGATCTTTAGCTTGCAATATAAAACACTTTGAGGCAACTGTTGTTGTGAATTGATGCCATATAAATAAAATAAATTGAACTAAAAAAACATGCCTTGACATAGCAGAAGTGTCCTTACTACAAGTTAGCTATAGCAAAAAATAACAAAAAAAAACAAACCATTTTTGTTTATCTGTTTCCATTCATGCACTCAGTTGCTGCACTTAAATTTTACATCTCCATTATTAATTCATTGAGTGCTCGATCGTGATGTCAGCAAGTCAAGCGGAAGGGGTTGGTGTTGTTGTGACACTGCAATATAAAATCACCACATGAGACCATTGATGTTTGTAGGCCTACTGCAAATTTATCTGTGTTTTATCTATGTTTCCGTATGCTTGTATGCAGTATGCATCACTCTGGAGACACTCTAGAAAAAGTTCAGTGTGCACACCTAGTACACGACAGTCAATGTTTTTACCAAAATATTTCCTGAGGACTTAAAAATTAAGTTCTCCAGTTCTGACTTTTGTTTAGTCAGTCAGAAGTAACAGTTAGATGTACAGTATAAATGAAGGGTTGATCAATTTTATATTTTGAATAATCTTGTGATAAAATCTTGGGTGCTTGGGTATTCACTGGCTCCCACGCAACCTTGCCAGGTATTTCCTACCTCCAGTAAGAGATGGCATTTGCCCATGTGCTGACCTCAAAATTTTCCCCGTGGCAACAGATGTTGGACACATATGTGACAGAGCACAGCACACTCACACACACATACTCTCGACAGAGTGTTGACAAGTCCGACGCAGCAGTATGCGGCTCACTTGTGTGTAAAACCCTCTTTGATATTCTGTGCATGACTGCTGGCTGAGGTTAGCAAGCGGATCACATCTATTACCTTGCTAATTCTACAGCTTGGCCTTTGCATAATAAGATGCATTTTCTTTGAATGTGTGTGTGTGTGTGTGTGTGTGTGTGTGTGTGTGTGTGTGTGTGTGTGTGTGTGTGTGTGTGTGTGTGTGTGTAAGGGGTGAAAAGAGACATGTTAAATAATCAAAACATGTTGGCAATGACTTAATGAGTGAATCTTGCCATTGTAATATGGGCCTCAGATGGTAACTGGGTTAATGAAAGAGTTTTGGTTTTTTTTTCTGCTGCTTTGGCTGCTGCCTGGTGACAAATGTAATGTTTTCACTAATCTTCCTCATCCCCATCTAATACGTTACCTCCCACTACATATGCCAGGCATAACTGTTTCATAGAAAAAAACAATAAAAGTCTTGTTAATATTCATTGTAATTGTGAAGTGTAACCCAGGTTAATATTATCTAATAAAAATTGTACTCTGCATATTTGAGAAGTATCCCTCAGTAAGTATGAGCAGGTGTAATTTCATTGCTGTTGTTAGTTTGTACTTTTGTTTTTGGGGTTCCTTTATCAAATTTACCAGCAACAGCTAATAACTGCGAGCACAGCGCTGCTCGCTTGCGGAAGAAAAAAGCAGCAGACAAGAGCAAGCGTGAGTAGCAAAAAAACTGAGTGAGAGAAAGAGATTAAATAACTGCACAAGTTGGGAACAAATGTATTTATTTTCTGCCTTTGAGGGTGATGCTGTCCACCTTCAACCTTTGTGGCTAAAATCTGCTTTGATTGAGTTTGAATGAGGATCTGGAGAGTTTGTTTTCTTTGCTGTCAGTTAGCATGCTATTCCCTCGTGTTCTTTACTAAATATACTGTTGAAGCCACCGATAGTTAAGATGAGATCTAGTCAGTTTGCTTTTTTTATTGTGTATTTTATATTATTTTGCTGTCAGTGTGCACAGATGTCTTTAGGCCACACTAATAAGCATAAAAATGCACAGTAAAATGTCCTCTACAGCCTGCCTTCCTTATCTGTGAATACTATAACATGTATAATGTACAGGGGACCGGAACAATCCCTGAAACTAAATTAGGTTAAGTTATCTGATTGGTTTCAGTGTTCGCATTTAGTCGGAAACAGCCAATCAGCATGCTTGTTGCATATATTGACATGGGGGCCGATGTTACTTAAATTTTTTTAAGCCAAAAAGGTAAGTTTTTTTTTTAATTAAAATACATTGCCATTTTGAAAAATATTACGTCAGACATGATGTCTTCTTAAAAAAAAATGTTGCTTTGCCATTCATGTTCTCTTGGATGCCCTTGACGAACATCCTACTGAATTCACAATAACTTGTAAATTTGTATATATATTTTTTCTGTTGAAGTGTGGCTGCAAAATCACCATTTGCCATCAGGACTGTCGAAGCCATGACATTAAAGTGACATGAAAGTGGAGACCATATTGAAAAATTGTGCTATACCTGTGGCTATGAGCACACATTTTCCCAGTGCAGGGACTGCCTGCAGCCTTCAGTGTACAAGCAAAGATAAAGTCATCCTCTTAACCCTTTGGACATGTTGGAGAAAAGTCTTGAGTTCATTTTAACAGTTCTGACCTGTCCACACAACCAAGTTTCATGGCATTTACACCATGATAACCAGGCCTCTCCACCCTGAAGATAAACGGAGTGAGGGGTGCAGTCATGGAGTGTGCTGGACTGAGTTGTGTTTTGTTTATGTATGGGTTGTGATAAGAAATACTAAGGACAGACTTTCAAGATGTTAAAATCCTGTGTATTCAATGGTTGAGTACAGGCCTATTTCTGTTTGACTTAAGTTGAGCAGAACACTGCTGTCAGAAAATAGCTTTTACCATATCTATAAAATAGATGTATTTATCTAGAAAGTAGGGAATACCCATAGATGCTAGATAATACTTTTAGGCCACTTTCCTCTTGTATTTACTTCCTTGTACTATTTTGCTAGTCTTCAATCAGCACTTTTTAAAAATAATGAATAATGAAACAAAGCCTTGTGTTTTCAGATTTTCTTGGACAGTAATTGGAATGACAACTGACCTGTTAGTGATGTCAAGGATAAGACTTAAATGTTTGTGTGAACTATTGCACAACAGGCCAGGTTTTTTTTTTTTTTTTAACCGAGTGGAGATCTTGGCATTGCAAAGACTGTGAGACTGTGAACCGTGATGGCGAGCCACCTCTAGGAGAACTGAACTTCCACTGAAGCTTTCCTTTCCTGCTGGATCCACTCACGATCCAGAGATAAGAAAACTGATGCACACTTCTGAACTGTGGTAGGACTGCATCATAATCTCTGTTACTGTAAGACACAGTGGATTTAATTTGAATGGGTTTCTCTATAAATCTGTGGACAATTAATTTCATGTTTCAGCATTGTAATTCCATTCATTTTGTAAGCACAGTACTGGCAACTCGTTTAGGTGTCACTGAGTAGTCCTAACGAGTCACTCCTGCAGGTCTAGTGAATGAAAGGGTTGAGAGAATTGAATCAGGCCTTATTATATTGAGATATTGGAACTGAGTCGACTCATATTGCTCTAAGAGTTAGAACAGCAGCTAAAATAAATCTAGATTAACCCTAAAAGAATAATATGGGTTAGTTTATAGTTTTAATTTAAACTTTTGCCTGTTGTCCCGGGGGTCTGCCCCGGAGATTATATCTCTCAGCTGGCCTGGGAACGCCTTGGGGTCCCGCTGGATGAGCTGGTGGAGGTGGCTGGGGAGATGGAGGTCTGGGCTTCTCTGCTTAGGCTGCTGCCCCTGCGACCGGGCCCTGGATAAGCAGAAGAAAATGGATGGATGGACTTTTGTCTGTTTACTGCACTTTATGTGAAGTTAAATGACTGCAAAATTTTGTGACCGCTCCTGTAAAAACCATAAATCATTACTAATTTTAATTTAGTTAGCCTCACCTTCAAGGCCATTTCACTGCACGCCATCTGTTATTTTTAGGCTGCTCCCCAGAAGTCACACAATTCTTGCAGTTGTGCACTTGCTGTTTCACTATGTACCTCAAAAGTGTGCAGAGGACAAACATGAAATCAATCTTTAAACCAATCGGACTTTCATGTTGTGGCTCATCGCTGGTTATGACAGCGGCATCTCCACCTATTACTCTGAGATCAAACAGGAGGTTCCAGGAGAAGAGGCCTTAGTATCCAAGCCCAAAGGTGATGCAACAAGGCCAGAACTGCAACTAGGAGCATGGTGGTCATATATTTCCACATTCAGGGAGTTCTGCACCTTGAATTTGTGCCCTACCCCTTGCCTCAGACTGTCTATGATAATATCTTGATGCCTCTTAGAGAGAACATTTCAACTTCACTCTTTTCCTCAGAATTTAATTTAAGTTGAAGCATCACTCTGGAGACATACTGGAGAAGTTTCAGTTTACACACCTAGTACACAACAGCTAATAATAGTATTAGGTGTGAAAGCATCCTCACTTTTTAGTTCCTAGAACTTCTGCACAGTACTGCATATCTACCATCCCATTCACCTTCCATGTAAAATGTATCACGTTCATGGAAGAAATACCCAAAAAGTTCCAAAGGTCTTTAATTCAACAACTCTCCAAAATGCAGCATTTCCTCATGATAACCTTGGATGTGCGTACCAGTCAGTTAGGCTCAGACAATTTCCAAAGGAAGGCCACAGGGAAGCATCTAATGCACAAACTGCCTAAACTTATTCTTGTGGACAGAAAAAAAACAAAACATTGAAAGTTATAAAAAACCATCTTTGAGCAGAAGAAACCCCAAAGTAGTTCCATCAAGGTAACCTCAGGTTTTTTGATCATTTATCAGTCAACCTGTCTCTAAAAATTTGACGTTTGCTACAATAACTCCAGGTAGGGGCCACAAATTCTGGGCATCAAAGGACATTT
Source organism: Cichlasoma orientale (assembly GCA_034780415.1). Taxonomy (NCBI): domain Eukaryota; kingdom Metazoa; phylum Chordata; class Actinopteri; order Cichliformes; family Cichlidae; genus Cichlasoma; species Cichlasoma orientale. The sequence continues at coordinate 118,594 of JAVDPK010002908.1, read as the reverse complement.
TTACCCAAAGTCACAAAGAAACATGTTAAATATAAGCACCACATTCATATGTATTTTCAACTGATAGGGACATTTTTTGCCAGCTACTTTTGATTAGGCTGCAATGGGAGAAGTTTCAGTGCTCCCCCCTCTTTCTTCTCCATTCATGTATCAAGTTACTGTTGCTCGAGTACATGCACACTTTGAACAGAGAGCTCCATTTCCTCATTGCCATTTGTGGGGTCCTTCAGTTGAGTGATTAGGGAAAAAAATGCAGTTTCAGATTACCACTGATTACAGCCTAATTATCACTTGGTTGAAAAAGATACTTGAGCCTATCTTTGCACATAGCATACAGAGTAGTCAATGCGAAGGTCAGCTCATGAATTGAGATACACCTTTTTAGAGCAGGTTGCGTTTCTCTTTACTTGGGTCACCAGAGTGCGTCCGTAGCTGTGTTTCGGTGTAGCGCTCTAAGGCTTTTTGGCCTTTTTTGGCCTTTTCCAAACTGCATGATCGAAAACAAATGGAGACATGACATGTCTCAACTATATAAAAAGGGTCTCCGGCCATCTCTTCTTTTTCCGGCAAAGCTGCGTGTCACACTCCCGAGCGGTGAGAAACGGTGGTTGTCTTCAGTTTCTGAGGCTACTAACTATGTCCAGTCCATAGAGGAGGACCGGCAAGCGTTATCAGTCGGTGTGTAGTAAACCGGCTCAACTGTACTGGTATTTGTGACTGACTGAGTTCGACTCAACCGCTGCTTGGGTCTTTGTTGTTTAGCAGCTGGATTATTGCTTTGTTTATTTTGTGTTGTATACTGATTGTTTAGATGTCCTCCAAGTTATATAGGGGCTTAGTGTTATTGTTGTGCGGGACTAAAGCCTTAGCAAGGGAGTTGTATTATTGAATGGCATTTTGGAGTAGTGATGCCGTAGTGGTTGCTTTTGTTTTTTGCAACCTATTTTTTGTTTTTGTTTTGAGGGGTTTCAAGACGGCAGGGTTTTTTTTTTTTTTTTTCTTTTTTGTATTTTACCCTTTCCTATCCCCCGTACCTACTCTTTACCATATTCATCATTTTCTCTGTTCAACTGATAATAGTAGATGAATAGTAATATTACTTTCACTAGTTGGAATGTAAAGGGGCTAAACCATCCAGTAAAACGTAAAAAGGTCTTTTCACGTTTGAGGCAGCTCAGGTCTGGGGTAATTTTCCTACAGGAAACTCATCTGAAGGATCAGGATCACTGGCGGTTGAGGAAATGTTGGTCTGGGCAGTATTTCCATTCTAACTTCAGGGTAAAAGCTAGAGGTGTTGCTATTCTAGTTAACCGAAATATCCCCTTTGTCGTATCTAACATCCTCTCAGATAAAAATGGACGATTTATTATCGTATCAGGCAAACTAGGTAATAAGCTGGTGACGCTTGCTAATGTTTATGCACCCAATTTTGACGAGGTGCAATTTTTTCGGAATGTCTTCTCCCAATTTCCTGACTTGAACTCTCACTCTTTGATTTTAGGAGGGGATTTTAACTGTTTTATGGATGCATCACTAGACCGCTCCTCCTCTAAGCC
>JAVDPK010002908.1:72907-95991 GCA_034780415.1 Cichlasoma orientale | reverse complement strand
GTGTGTGTGTGTGTGTGTGTGTGTGTGTGTGTGTGTGTGTGTGTGTGTGTGTGTGTGTGTGTGTGTGTGTTTGTGTGGGAAGGAGACAGTGAGAGAGAGAGAATAAGCTGCAAGCTATTTGGAGGTGCCTATGGTTACTGATTTTGATCAGTTACTGTGTATATTTTGACTTTAGAAATGAAAATCAGAATGCTTTGTTTGTGATTACAGTTTTAAAAGCTAGCAAACTCTCCAAACCCTATTTTTTTGAGCTTTCCATGTTGACCCACCCAAACAGTACCTTCTGTGTGTTTCAGGAACTTCTGATTTACCTATCAAGGTCTCTTTAAAATTTGCAAATAAAGTAGGTGTAGAAGATGCTGACGTGCGTTAGAAAGAAAACACACATATGAATATGAATACTATTATTGCTCAAAAACACACAACAACAATATAGTTCAGTGTATTATCAAAAGCAGATGCCTAAAGCTGTAGATAAATCTGTGTAGATAATCCAAGCCAAAATTCTCAGGTTTCAAGAAAAAAAAAAAATATATATATATATATATATATTTTTTTTTTTTTTTTTAAGTCAGATTTTTTTGTTTGTAGATAATTTGTCTTTTTATTTGCAGGCTTTACAAAGATAGCAGACACATGTTTTGTTTTGTTTTTTTTAGCAGAAATCCTTTTTAAGGGGCTAAAACACCACTCTGATAAGCAACTTTACTGTATAAATCTCAATAACCATCATCAGACACATCAAACAGAACACACTAAATATCTAAAAATAATGCATCACTCTTTTTTACATTTGATTATTTTACTCAATAAGCTACTTCTTAAAGTACTGGACGACATCTAGTTTAGGTAACCCAACATATACCAAAGTCTGAATAACAAAGGTTGTGTCAATCTATGGACAGTTGCCTCAAGAGAGCATTCATTGGATTTAAGCTGAGCAAATAATGACTGCTATTAATAAATGAAATAAGAGTTGCCAACTTGGCCAAGAATGAATAATGTTCTTGTGTGAGCCTTTACCATGAATTCAAGTGCTGCACATAAAGCACATAAAGCTATTAATATAGCAAACTTGAAAAGTCAGTGAGCTGGTTCCAATAATCCATGTCTGTTTGTAGTTGTCCTGTTATACTTTTAGTGAGTACTGGTTAACTAGTAAAACATATTCTCTGATTGTTCATTCTTGGATTCTTTTTTATTATTATTATTATTTATTTATTTTTATTTATTTATTTATTTATTTTTACATTTAAACATAATCTGTAATTCTGTATATAGAACAGTAATTCAGTTTGGTAAGTGCCAATGGTTGATGCTGCATGGACAGCAAGATAATATTTTACCATGGATGACTAGAGCAGCTCACTAAAGAAAAAAGAAAAGAAAAAGAAAAATATGAACTGCACAGTGAACTTCTTGGGACTGGATATCAGATGAGGAGCTCGTGTTGATGTTTATCATTCACAGAGTTTTGTACCATTCAACCTCCAAACTACCTGAATTGCAGTGTGTGTCACTGTGCACCACCTGTTGGCAGTTCAAAAATTGCAATTGTGATCTATTAACATGAACGAGCAATCCAACCATCCAATTTCTTCCACTTATCCAATTCAGGGTTGGGGAGCTGGAGCTTATCACAGCTGCCATAGTCAACAGTTGCAGGGTTAACACAGAAAGACAGACTATGGGCAATTTGGACTCACCAATTAACCTAAACCCTTTGGAATGTGGGAGAACCCAGATAGAACCCACACAGGCACAAGGAGAACATGCAAACACCGCACAGATGGCAGCTTCGAACCCAGAACCTTCTTGCTGTGAGGCAGAAGTACTAACCACTGCACAAACTAATATCAGAGAAAGTCCAACTCTCCGCAACGTTACGCTGCTTCTTATCTTCAAGAGAGGACTGATCTCTTTCTTTATTTGTTTATTTTCCACATAACTTAATATCAAGTCATCTTAATAGAAAATATGTTGGGTTTCATCCATTTAGGTTGCAGTTACAGTACAGCAGACTGTATTGGTGATGTAGAATAAATGAAAGAAAAAAATGGTTGGCTTCTTCCCCCTTCATGTACTGTAGTGGAAGTGTAAAGGGCAGTAAAGATTGTCTGCGCAATCTGGCCTTCCATCTGGGTCTCTTGAGCAAAATCCAGCAAGAAGCCCATTTATCCAGTAACCTTCAACTTAGATGAAGAAAAAAATAAGCGTGTTCTCTTGCTGAGGAAGGTAGCCTCCTAAAGAAAAAATTTAGAGAAGGAAGGTCACCATAAAGGTAGGCCAAGGGCAAAAAAATAAAATTCTCTTGGATGTAGCATTTCCAAAAACATCTTAACAACCAGATCTCAGCAGCTAGAAAGGTCTCTGTTAGTGCTGGTGCTTTTTATTTTTTTTTATTTTTTTTTTAAGTTTATTTAAGAAATGATATTTTAACCTGTTATGTAAATGTAAAATTTATTAGACAACAAATCTGATGTGATTGATTATATTCACTAATCAGTATTTTTCCTCCTGTTAATATCTGGGTAAAAGCTAGTTAATACACATTTATAAAAATCCATACTGTTTATTTGGACGCACTGTTATAAAGATGTTTTTGCAGTCAGTTAATTGATGACTGGGTACAAGCAGGTATGAAATTAAAGAAAACAAACAAACAAAAAAAGGGTTGCTGGAACTCTACTGGAGGGATCAAGAGTACACCTCATCCAAAACTTCCCATAAGTGTTCAAGCTGAGTTGAGGTCTGACTGCGAAGCATATTTTCATATGCCTCAAACCATTCAATGGCCCTAGCCCTATGAACAGGAGCCCTGTCATCCTGGAAGAGCCCACTCTCATCGGTACAGAAATGCTTCACCATAGGATAAATGTTATGGACTACTCAAGTCTTGAGGTAAATTAATTATCAGGTCCTAGTCCTGCCTTTGAGTGTCTAGAAGAGAGAGATAAACAAGCAAAAGAAAGAAAGTTGTTACTGGTTTCTGAAGTCTGTTAAACTTCCATTGTCTTCCACTTATAGAAGTTGGGTCTTGGTGGCAGCAGGCTAAGCACACGTCCTTTACCCCAGACGTCCTTCTCCCCAGCCACACTTTTCAGTTCATCCTGGGGGTGCCCAAGGCGTTCCCAGGCCAGAAGCCTGAACCACTTCAACTGGCTCCTTTCGACACGCTGGAGCAGCAGCTCTACTCTGAGATCAATACAGCTTAACCACACTATTTGTCAGTGAAAACCAGTCAAGTATTTAGTGGAAGGAAGGCAGAAGAGGAAATATAACCATTCAAACAAAACTTTAAATAGATTTTTAGAGGATTTTCTTGTTCCAGAGGTGAAGCTTTCAGTTTATTTCTTTTAATTTGTCACTTGTCTGTAGATAAGCACCCATTGTGTGAGGTGAGCTATCCTTGTGACATAATTAAAAATAACTAAAAGATGACATTAAATAGATATGAAGAAAAAATGTTTTTCCAATTGGATTCCTTTATTATTAACTCTCTAACCAGGGAATACAAACAGAAAGTAATCTGAAGCAAAATGGCAAATCATTCATTCCCGCTTGTCCCTGATTGGAGAGTGAAACAGCTTCTGTCTGCCCACAAATGATAAGCTATTGATCAGTGTTACATCTCTGTCACTTGGACTATTGGACCTATGATGAAGGTTCGCATAGATCACAGGAAGTGATTTTTATGATAGGCAACAACATTTCAACCACAGTCCTTGGCTGGCTTGTTGAAAAACTTTTAGTAACAGTAAGAGGAATGAAGGTAAAAGAATAAAAGTTTAAGAGTATGACAAAAAAACACTGTGTGTGCTGGAACACACAGGCAAGCATTGTTGTTTAACATGCATGACAGCAACAGGGACATCAGCACAGGGAGTGTTTCCTCCCTTTGGCATTGCCCTCCCTTCATTCAGCTTGTTAAAGGCAGTCTTGTGTAAGCACCCCACCAGCCTGTTAGGGGAGGGATAATGAAGTAATCCATAGTCATTACTCAACCATCACCCTTGGTGTGCACAGGCCGCCATGGACCACTTAGCTGGAGGTGTGTCAGTGAGTGTGTGTGGAGGAAGGCAGCCAGTGAAGGCATTAGTTCCAAGGGTTAGAGGAGGTTGGTATGGGACACAGAGACAGCATCCAGAGGGTCTGTTGAGAAGAGGGTGAAGGATGGGGAGCCTTGCAGGGCATAAGTAGGCCTGCTGTGGTATTCTTTAATTACAACTGAAGGATAATTTGAGCATTTATTGATCCCCTTCCTATGGCTGGGGAGAAAGGTTCCTTTCCACCTATATAACCTACTGGCCCTGGGGGAGGCATGGGTGAGGAAGGTGGGAGAAAAAGCGAGGAAAGTTCAGGAGGACAATAGAAAAAGGTGTGGCAGCCAGGCAAGGAGGCTTTATGTTGCCATAAAGTTCAATGTTATCATCCTAGCCAGCCGTCCAGGGACTAAACCTTGGAATAAGCAAGGCGGCACACGTTACATTCCTAAAGATGTTGATTTAAGACTATTTGTTTAGCCTGTCTATTTATTTTGCACGATGGCACAATTTACAAGAGGTAAGCAGGGGGAGGCATGCAGGCCTGATGCAACATCAAACCCAACAGCATGACACACAGCCAGACCCAAAGCCAATTCCCAGGTATTAGAGTGCTTTAAGTTTTATGATCCCCTATCACAGAACCTAATATAATTACCCTGCAAGGGCACTCTGTCTTTCAGCTACAGGGGGTGAAATGGGATGCTCGAAGAAAGGGGGTGTAGCAGTAGCACTGATGGTAACTGTGGCAGCAGTGGATGAGGGGCTACTTGGGAGTAGGAGAGGCCACATGAGGATTAGAGTTGCCTCTAATTTTGTAGTGTTTTTTTTTTTTTAATCCATAACTGCTCACCAACACACATGCATGAAAACAAAACCCAAGCCTTTGAGGCAGTGACAAGTGGCAGCCCACTATTGTATGGGCAGTGACCCTAGCCATGTTGTAATAATTAATTGCCTTATTATTTTAATTAAGGCGTAACACCCCATGTGAAGTAGAGTCAACAAAGTGCCTAAGAGTCTGTAATTAAGAGTCCATTCTCAAGGTCAGGCAGGAGCATATCTGTAGGGATGAAGACTGTGGGTCGTATATGTGTGTGCGGCTCTGCCTGTCCTCCATTTTATCATCCTACATGTTGTTATATGAGACTAGTATGATTAGCTTCTGTCACGGTGACCCATAAGTCATTTTTTCACTGACACCTCAATCTCTACTCGCTCTGCCAAAATGCAAAATGTGTCATTGTGGCTGCAAGTCATATACCCTGCCATTATGAATAAAATAACCATCATTAGGATGTCCAATACTGTATTATCTGTGTCCCTGTCTCTCATGCTTGCACTGGAAAGCACTAAACACCACAGCCACAAGGCCAAGCTGTGGCTTCAGAGATTATGTTTTGTTCATCCTCGAGAGGTCAAACAGCAGCTTTAGAAATTACACCATTGCCTCTTTTTGCATACCTACCCTGTGGCTAACAATTGGAGTGTCCCACAGCTTTACACAGATTCTGGGCTTGTTACTGCCTAACTTTTGTCTTAAAACTGGCATATGAGTGGCATAAAAAAAAAGAAAGTTAGTGCCACTGAAATAGACGGGAGCAAGAGAGATGGGAGAAACGTTTGAATGACAGATCAACAAGTCCTCAACAATCATACTGGTTGTTTGACCAGTGTCCACTAAACATTTCTGAATGGACATATCTTTATTATTTACAATATTGAATCGTTTTTAGTTTAAAATTACCACAGTTGAACTATTTTATTTCTTATGATGAACAAAATGGTAAGTTGGCAACACTTTCCATTTTAAAAGAAAAAAACAATTTACAAAATCAAGACTTTATCTATCTCACAACAAAACAATAAAACTTCTGATTATGTTGCATGTCCATGCATGTGTGTGGATGTTTAGATAAAGCATACAAAGAGCTAGCCTTTAGACTGCTATATAGCTGGGGCATGTGTGGGATCATATTTGTGATCAAGCATGCGAAAACCTCGAGAGATATTGCAGACAGTGAAAAGATATCAAACACTTGAAATACTGGAAAGTCTATTATTGATTGCATTGTTGCATGGCTTGCTGTTTTGTCTACAATTGATCGTGCCATAGTTCAGCTTACCTAGACTCCTCAAGACGTAACAGTTAAGCTTCACACAGACATTATGACTGTAGGGGACGTATTCATAGTGCACAACACTGACTGTTCGAAAAACAAATGAGCACACACCCGGTCATGCTCCTGATCACCTGATGAATCCTTGTGAACAGAAGTTGATGCTGTGTCTCTGCACAATTTGGTTGATGGTAAAATAATTGTTATAGCCATAAAAAAAAGAACCAAATGAGATTTACTGCATCCTGTGGCCATTGTTGACAATTTCACAAAGTCTTGTTTTGATAAAAAGGTATGTTACAGCCTTTATTAGCCCTCACTGGTCATATTTGACCAGGAAGGGGTAATAAATCTTGACAAGGCCAAAAAAAAGAACAGATAAGGCAGCAGCCCTGCAGTGTTAGACACCACAATCCACTCTGGCTATACCAGACAATAAACAGGACTAGATAAAAAGACTGATCATCAATCAGAAGGAAGAGAAGAGACTGGCAAGAGAGGTTGATGATAGAACTGAGATGAATAAATCCTAAAGAAGGTCTCTATTGGTTTTACAATAGCTGCTCTTTCTTAGCAGCATGAAAATATCATTTCTAATTTGGAATATATCTGCATTATGATCTCAAAAAGAATTTTCTGTAACAAAGGCATTTTCATCTTTGAAAAGTCTAGCTCAGTTCCTTGCACCGACTCTGAAAAGACAGCCATCTGATAATGTTGCAACCCTTTGGGGTAAAATATTGCTAGGAAGTGGAAAACAAGAAAAGAATTCTGAAAATAACCTCTTAGGAAATCAAAGAAGCATGGAGTTAACAAAAGGACTATGCAAGAACCCTGAATCAAATCAGGAATTAACTTGTGTGCATTGTGTGCATATAAGATTTCTCTCAACACGAGTGCCGCAGTCGCATTTACACCCGAGCCTTCTACACACAGAATTTGGAAATGCATACATTCAAACAAAACCACCAAGCACAGCAAGACCTGGTTATGTCAGTGTCACTGAGTCAAGTCTTATATCAAAGAAAATAAGATCTGAGTCATCTGTTCCATGGCGAGGCTTTGTTTTAACTTCAGAGTGGAAGTGATGGGTGTGAGACAACAGCAGTGAGGCTGCTCTCTGCAGAGACACTAATCCTCGTGATGGCATTATCAGCCACACATCAGCCCACTATACAGTAGGCAGGCACGAGTGTAGGACGCGCTCCTTGCTGTGACAGCTGGGGTCTTTATGCTTGGGAGGGAGGAACAGCTCATTACTGAAGATGTTTTTCAGTGTTTTGATGGGTAAATAGAAAAACTGCTATCAAAAGCCAGCACTGACAGCCACCACATTGCCTCCCACTTAATCTGGATATGCATGAATGAGAAAAAGGATAATATCATCAGCATACTGTCATATCTTTTTTATAAAAGGAAGTGAAAATATCAGCTGCCTCTTTTTCAATCAGTGATTTGTATATCAATGGGCACCTGTCAATGGGGGCACTTTGAAGTGGCAGTTGGGAGATAAAGATTATAATTAGCCCCTTGCTGTGAGTTGGTGAATAGCGCTGCAGGTAAGGAGAGGTTGATAGTGCTGCTCCCTCCTACTCTTTTTGCAACACACTTCAAAGATTGAGATGAAAAACCAGTGGGTGTAAAAGTCAATTGCCTCCAAAAAAACTTGTGGAGGATGGATGCAATCTGACTGTGGCGCGGTGATTGCGTTTTATTGTCCAAGTGCTTCAGTCTTAATGCGTCGCTGTGTCATCATTTGGCAACTCACCCTTATACCCTTTGCAGATGCTTCTGGCCAATTCATTGCTCATCGAGCCATCACGTAGTTGTTGTTTGTCTTTTATTTAGAGAGAGATTCAGGCGAAGGTATTGTGTTGCTTTTGCCTCTTTGCACAGCAGTGATGGGGGAAATATTGCATCTCATTTTAATAAACATTGACGGATGAATGGACTGTTAGCGCTGGGTGAATCTTTTGTCAATCTGTTTCTGAAGTGCTCTCAGCAAACCATATCAAAGTATATAAATATACAAAAAGATTTTGACTCATATTTGCATCTTTTTTACTTGCATATTTTTGTACCAGTTTAAAATCTAACATGTTTTAAACATGCTCTATTCAAAATTTTGATGTATTAAACAGTACTTATTGTAAATGTGTTATGTGGATTGTAACATATCTTAAAAATTAGACCTTCCCCGTCCCTGTTGGTTGCCTCAAACAGCCTGTGATGTGGAATGGATTTAATGCCAAAATCCTGATTGTTTTTAATTTCTTCTTTATCTTCCCCAAAGTGCCAATAGTGAGCTATGCTAGCCAAAAATTGCTGAGAAAGTACACTAATCTCTGCTATGAAAAACATCCAACACAACACCATAAAAAAAAAATCCTGATGATAATATGTTAATATCTCAGTATCTTTGTGAGGAAACAAGATAGGAAAGCAATGAAGGCACTAAAGATTAGCCAGCTAGTATTAGGTATCATGCAATATGGTCATGCTACAGTAGCAAGTAAGTTAACATTAACCAAAAGAATGCTAGTTTTCTCAAATAAATCCTTTCCAGTCAAACAGGAATTTGACTGGTGATAGTGGTGGTGGCTGTGACAGGAAATAGCAAAAAAAAAAAAGGAAACCACCAGGAGACAGTGTTAAAATACAGGAGAAACCTGGGAAATAATGTTGATAAATAGTCAAATATATATAATGAGTCAAAATTTGTATATATTTTGACATGGTTTTCTGATAAAAGGTCCACCCAGTAGTGGGTAGGCTCAGTATCAGCAGGATAGTCCATTCCCAAATGCTTTATTTTGGCTAATACTTGTAGACAGTGTTATTGTTGGTTAACATGTACAAAGTGCAAGCTATCTTACGCAGTGATTTGAGTAGTTGGCTAATTCATTTCAATTCCGATGCCTGACCTGGCTACTAAATTAGCTGATAATTTTCTAAATATCAGCTAATATCAGCCATACTAACCACTGCCAGACTGGGGAAGTGCAGCTAAATTACAACTGCAATGTAGCTAAACTGTACAACTGTAGCTTGAAATTAAATTAGAAATTATTTCATCACCTAATATGGTCCATAATGAAAGCAATGCAAGACAGGACAGTCAGCCAGTTTGATGATACTTAGCTATGCAGCATCTGTCTCGCATTGGTAGTTTTTTTCATGATCTTTGTTGTCATACTGATACTCATGTATACAGCGTATGCATTCGTCTATTAGTCACTGTACAAAATACATGACATACAGTATACAATTGTCCACAACATTCCAGCCGGAGACACAAATCTCCTGTGGGGTTGCGTAAGGGCCTCACTCTTCCAAATCAAACATGTGGAACTACCCACTGTGGTGACAAGGGAGCAGCCGAAAGTAGCTTCTTCTTATTGTTATTATTATGGTGTATGACAGATTCATGCACGTCTTATCACCATTCTGGTTGATGGTAGTGCACATGCAGATTGCAAACAAGTGCTGCATATAAATGCAAGCAATGCTGACTGCAGTTCACGACAATGGCTTTGTGAAGTTATGCAGAGCTCCTGTAACTACATTTTCTTATTGCACTTATATTTCTTATTGCACACTTAAATAATTATTATTAAAAAAAAATAAAGATACTGAAAATATATTATCTCAGGTGAACCAACAAATGGGATAATTACATAAAAATGGGTTATTCAGTTATTCAGAACATAGCAAATGACTCATACTTGGCTCACTGTCTCCGACTGCTGTCATCACTGCAGCATTATGAAGTGAAGTGATAGTTGCCCTCGTGATGTACCAAAATGAGACTTGATTAGGGTCATCCTGACAGAATAACAGTTTGTACACCAGTGCCATAAGGCCAGACATTCCTATTAATGCTAGAATATGATTTGCTGATGAAGTAATCTCATCCGTTTTTTTTTTCAGCCCATATGTTTTTTAGAGAGTTTAAGTTAATCAAGTTCATCATTTCTTTAATTATTCTCAGTAACAGATAGAGTTCCACGGTCATTACATTAACTTTTTCCTGTGGCAACAGAGTTCAGGTGAGACCAGGCTTGACACCTTGCATTTTGTTCTTTGCTGAATGACAGACACCCCATTTGCCAAATGCAAATAAGGAACATTGTCACCGCTCCTAATTCAACAGGGTTCTTTTTTTCTTTACAAACTGAAGCTTTTCAACTGAAGAGTTAATAGATAGGTAGGTCTCTGCAGGGAAAGCGATCGTCTCGAGGATAAGAATGAGTAATATACTTAACAGTAAGTTTCACTCAGAGGGTGCACATGAACTTTAACTCACACACTGTGAAGTCGACTTATGAAGTTGTAACTCATTTTAGAAATGCTAGCTGCCAGCAAATGTGAATTGCTTCGCACTGATTCATACAATCAATTTGCTGTCCAGAAAAGTACAGATTAAAAAGAAAAAAAAAACTGCAGATGAAACAAAACAGTGTATTTCTGCTGAGTAATCAAATAACTGACTTAAAGTACAGCATGATCTGTCTTTTTCACAAATTAAAAAAAAAAGGGGTACACAGTGGAGGTTTATAAACTAACTTAAGAAAAGGTTAACCGCAGCAAAATTGTGAAGATCTCAAATGATTTGTAGCAATAATAAATTGTAGAGATGGGACATCAGTAAGAAATAACCCATATCCATTTGCAAGTCAAATTCCTTCTCTGGAGAAACACCCTCATGTAGTAAAGAAGCTTGTTTTGTTTTTTGTTTTTCCCAAAGTGAGAAATGACACACCTAAAGACAGCTGCAGGCTTTGAACAAAGCGCTGAAACAAACGTTGGCTTTGACAGTGTGAGGAACCATTTGAGTAAGAAAAGTTTCAAGTTTTATTGTCACGGCTTATGGTCATACCACCCTGAACACGCCAGATCTCGTCTGATCTCGGAAACTAAGCAGAGGCGGGCCTGGTTAGTACTTGGCTGTTAGGCCACCTGGGAATACTAGGTACTGTAAGCTTTGGGGTGGCTGTAGCTCAGGAGGTAAAGGAGGTCACCTACTAATCAGAAGGTTGGCTGTTCGATCTCTGGCTGTTCCAGTCTGCATGCCTAAAATCCTTGGGCAAGATACTGATCCCCAAGTTGCTCTCCAATGCAACCTTCGAAGTGTGAATGTTAGATAGAAAGCACTGAAGTGTGTGAATGGATGAATGAGGCATGTTGTATAAAGTGCTTTGAGTGCTCAAAGTAGAGTAGAAAAGTGCTATCTAAGAACCAGTCCATATGCACAGTAATGAAACATGTTTCCCTGTACAACAAAATTCTGTCTTTGCTGTCCAAAACAGATGCCAAAAAAGAAAAAAAGATCCTCATATAAAATAAATAGAATAAATGATCATTTAGAAAACACACAAAAATAATAAAACAGTATATGAAATACAATAGTGATACAATAAATGTATACTGTACATGTATATGTAACTATGCAACTATACAAATAAGAATCTGAGCTGCAATAGGCTATGTACATACATACATGCATACTGTATGTACGTCCATCAGTTGTGTAGTGCAGTAAACAGCAGTGAGTGCAATTGTGCATGTGCAAATTGTAAAATGTAGATAGTAAAATAAAGTTGCAAGCTGAGGTAAACCAAGGTTGTAAACTGTTATCAGGTGTTTAGGAGTCTAATGGCAGTGGGGAAGAAAGCGTTCTAGAGGTCCTGGATTTCACATTTCTAGACCTCCGGCCTGAGGGTAGAAGTGTATACAGTCCATGTTGGGGGTGGTAGAGTCTTTCAGGATGGAGGCAGCTGTCCCCTGGACTCTGCAATAGTAGATGCTCTGCAGAGAGGGCAGTGGAGTCCTAATGATCTTCTCACCATGCTCTGCAGGTGTTTTCAGTCCATAGCATTGGCGTTGCCGTACCACACAGTGAGGCAGCTGGTCAAGTTGCTGAGGCTCTTGGTTGACATACCAGACTTCCTCAGCTCTTCAGGAAGTACATCCGCTAGTGAGGTCCTCACTGATGTAGACACCCAGGTATTTAAAGCAGCTCACCCTCTCCACTTCAATCTACCGAATGAACAGTGGCCGGTGGAGTCTCCTGTCCTTCCTCATGTCCACTATCATTTCCTTTGTCTTGTCAGTGTTGAGGGTGAGGTTGATGTTCTCACACCATGACACCAGACTGGTGACTTCCCTTCTGTTGGCAACTTCATCCCCACCAGTGATGCGTCCTATCACTGCAGTATCATCTGCAAACTTTAGGATAGTGTTATCCTTGTGGTAGGAGGCACAGTCATGGGTGAACAGGGTGTAAAACATAGGGCTGAGGACGCATCCCTATGGAGTGCCTGTGTTAGTGATGATGCTGGCTGAAGTTTGTTACCAATCCTGACAGACTAGGGTCTGCCTGTCAGAAAGTCCAGTAGCCAGTCATTCTAAAAAAAATTATTGATGCATTCTTATTTTTGCATATTCAAGCATATTATAATTTCATCTTTGCTGAAAGCATTTCCTTTTAGTGTTCAGTATTTTGAATGCGTATAGTTATTTGACTTTTTTCAATTATTTAGCTTTTCACATCAATTTTCTTGTTTCACTAATTATACTTTTATGCTCCAATACTTACATAATGATATGCCAGTCATTTTAGTCAAACAGTGTGGCTGGGAGCCTTTACGCTTTGGCCCTGTTTCCAAGCAGTATGATAAGGAGTTCTCCATTACTTTGAGGCTACAGAAGAAAAGCATCCAAATACAACTTGATATGTTTAAACTGAGCCACACATGTCCAGAGAAAACTGGGAGAGTGGAAATGGAGCAGGCCTGTAATCTATTAAACATTGTAGCTAGTGCAAAAGTTGCAGAAATTGGGTGTTTGTGAGGCAAGACAATTTTCTCCTTGTTGTGAAGTAGTTCTTAATCAAAGAGAAACAGGCTTAATGATGGCCGTCTGTGCCTACAATTTTGGCCACAATCCCTTAAAGAACAAGTTCTTGGCAGATACCATTATGAGTGGGATTGCGTGTGCTTTTTTTCCCTCAAGTCTCGCGATTCGCCACATTAGCAGAAGAGCTATACTCGTTTCTTGTTAATGTGACAGCTGTGACATATTGTTTATGCATTGCATGAAAAAGGCAGAGCAATACTCGTAGCACATAAGTGAATTCTCTGTGTGATGTGTTGCCTCTATAGAAACACTCTCACTCCCGCACATTCCATTCTATGAAGCATGTTTTTGCAGTTTTAATTAAAAAGTTGATGCTGACTTGAACTCATTTTCTGAATACATTTGCCTCATTGAAACTCCGGAGTTGGAAAAGGAAATTAAAGATTAATAAACACATTCCATATAAAACCTATTTCTTTACTATAGTCCAGCTTTGTGATTTAGGCTGCTCAAACAGGTGCAGTTTTACATGAAACTCATGCATGGCTTTCCTTTGACAATAACGTCTACATATGCATTATTTAGATGAAATCTAAAACATTTGAATCTTCTAAATTTAGCTTTTATGTTTGGCATTGTGCATGTATATTTGTCTGTGTGTATGATAAGGAGTGTGTGTAATGCATTTCACATACAATGAAATTTTTGCTCATTTTTTTCCCAAAGGAATGCATGTTTCCCAAAAACAAATGCAATTCAGTTCAATTTTATTTATATAACTCAAATCACAACAAATAACCTCAAGGAATTTTATATTGTAAGGTAAAGACCATGAAATAACACAGAGAAAGCCCCAATAATCAGACAACCTCTTATGAGCAAGCACTTGGCGACAGTGGGAAGGAAAACCTCCCTTTTAACAGGAAGAAACCTCCAGCTGAACCAGGTTCAGGTAGGGGTTGCCATCTGCCGCAACGGGTTGGGGGTGAGTTGAGGGAGACACTGTGGACACACAAAGGAGACACTGTGGAAGAGTGCCAGAGATTAAAACTGATTAAATGTAAAGTGGTGTATGAACAGAGGGAGCATGAAAGGAAAACTAAGGGAGGGTTCAGGGTCACCTGACTAACTATAAGTTTTATCAAAAAGGAAGGTTTTAAGCCTAATCTTAAAAGTAGAGAGGGTGGCTGTCTCCCGAATCCAAACTGGGAGCTGATTCCACAGAGGAGGAGCCTGAAAACTGAATTCTCTGCTTCCCATTCTACTTTTAAATACCCTAGGAACCAGAAATAAGCCTGAAGTCTGAGAGCGAAGTGCTCTATTGGTGTGACAGAGGTCTTTAAGATAAGATAGGGCCTGATTATTCAAAATCTTCTATGTGAGGAGAAAGATTGTAAATTCAATTCTGGATTTAACAGGGAGCCAATGAAGAGAAGCCAATATGGGAGAAATATGCTCTCTCTTTCTGCTCCCTGTCACTACTCTACCTGCAGCATTTTGGATCAGCTAAAAACTTTTCACTGAGTTTTTAGGACAACTTGATAATAATTAATTACAGTACTCGAGCCTGGAAGTAAATCTATGAACTAGCTTTTTAGCGTCACTCTGACACAGGAAGTTTCTAATTTTAGAGATATTACACAAACACAAGAATACAGTTCTACATATTTGTTTAATATGCACACTGAAGGACATATTCTTGTCAAAAATAACTCCAAGATTCCCCACAGTGATACTGGAGGCCAAGGTAATGCCATCCACAGTAAGTATGTGGTTAGACATCATGTTTCTAAGATTTGTAGATCACTCCCCTGCAGATGCTCAGTTAGCTGTTTTACAACTACTCTTTCAATATTTTTTGAGATAAAAGGAAGGTTGGAGATTGGCCTATAATTAGCTAAGACAGTTAGGTCAATGCTTTCTAAGTAATGGTTTCATTACTGCCATCTTAAAGGCCTGTGGTACATAGCCCATTAATAGAAATAGATTGATCATATTTAAGATCAAATTAATTAATGAATTAATTAATTATTTGTAAAACTTCTTTAGGCAGGAATGGGAGCTAACAGACACATTGCTGATGTGGAGGAAGTAAGGATTGAACTCAGGAAGATCAATCAGAGAGAAAGAGTAAATATTATAAATAACAGTACATTTAAAAGTAGCTGTACATAATGATATGTCTGTGACAGGTTTATGAATATTTTTTCTCGAATGGTTAAAATTTTATTTGTGAAGAAATTCCTTAAGTCATTACAAGTTAAAGTTAAAGGAATACTGGGCTCAACAGAGCTCTGACTCTTTGTCAGCCTGGCTGCAGTGCTGAAAAGAAACCTGTGGTTGTTCTTTTTTTTTCTTCAATAATAATAAGGTGGGTGTTGATTAATTTAAACAAACATATTCATCCTGCTGCAACCAAATCTCTGTAAGGCAGAATAAATCAATATGTAGAGCAATTATTATATCATTTACTAATAAGGACTTAGTTAAATGTGAATTATTAAACATTAGGTGTCTTTTTTACTCTTTGGTGCTATATTGTATTTTTTCTTTGTTAATTTTTATGCTTTGCTGGTTTTTGGTTTGGGTTTGGTAGTCTGTGAGCAGACACAGTCTCCATAGGGATGGGGTTTTGGGCAGCCTCAAGAACAAACTTAAAAATGATCTTGATGGACTGTTTAATACTGTGAAAGATTAGATTATTTATCACACAGCGTGACTCTATTTTAATGCAGGCTTGTTTGGCAAATAAGATTTCCATAAGCGCCTGTTGTTTCCTCCCTGTTGCTTTGACAGACGTGTATTGCAAAAAATGTGTTTTCATTTCGGTATAATTCAGCATGTCAAAATATTAAATCCACACAGGTTTGTGAATAGACACCTTTGGCTGGATTCAACTTATACTTTTTTAGATGGTACATTAAAGCTGCCAGCTGAATATGGTTGACTGCATATTATGATGCATCCTGATAAAAGCATGCTTTGGATGTTGTCTATTGTTTGGTGGTGAGACTGGATCGTTGCCTTTGTATGCACACATAAAGTCAGTCAGTCACTCTCACAGAGCATAAGCCAGCACAGTTTCTATGAGTTATGTCTCACTTGAGGGAGGGAGATGGGGTGACATGACTAAAACCCTGCCTTGCTCCCTGAAGGCGGCACATGTCAACCATCTTCTGGGGCCTTGTCAGCAGCCAAAAGGTTTTAATGGAACTGTGTTTTGGGATTTGCACATGTCGTCGGTCTTGTTCAAGAGACGGCGAGTGTCGAGGGGGAAAGAGAGACACGAGACCTCTTTGAGTGTCAAGCCGCTGAAAAGAGACATGGCGTCCGCCAAGAGAATAGCTGCTTCAGTCTTCTTATCCTTCCCTGCCAACACACACAGATCCAAACTCAAATTGTCAGCTTCTCTTCCCGAGATGTTCTCTGTAAGCTTGAGATAGGCTTGGGTGTTAGGTGATTGAACAGCCGGGTGCCTATTCGAACTGCACATCTTCATTTAACAGGCATGAACACCTGCTGCGACCGCAGTGCCATTCAGTTGTTTGCACTTGCTTGGCTCTACTATCGTTTTTATTTCAGATACGGCCCTCAAATCTAATATTCATCAAAATATCCTGGAAGACGAACTGGGAGAACATTTACAACTGATAGCCAACCACTTCATTAAAGTAATATTATTTAAAATGTCGTGAAGAAAATTCGATTCCAAATGGAAGTGCAGCCAGTTTTCCATCTGTTTATATTGTTTTAATGGCATTTGCTAAAGCCTGCCCCCTTTGCCCCACTGACATCTGTGCCATTAAATGTGAATGACAAACTTCCTGCAGAAAAAAGAGTGTTTTAGCACATTTAGAAACTTTGTATATTCTGATTCTAACGTAAAACATTTTAGAATATTTTTTAAATAAACTCAAATACCACTGTTTTAATTTTAAAATCCCCCATGCTGTATGGATGACTATGAATATATGGATTGATTTATTCATTTATTAAAGCTAAAAAAAAAAAACTAAAAAAAAACTTTAAGATATTCCAACTTTCCTGCTGTCCCTGTCTCAATAATGGTGGCATAAAAATGCATTACAAATGGAAAAAGAGTTGATGAAAGTCACTGTCGAGACATAACCCAGACAGATTTGTTACAGATTGTCATAAATCTTAAAAGGATTATGCAAGTCAGAAAAAAAGAGGCAAAATTACTATATTACTCACTGTGACTTTCTCCTATTTTTCTCTCCTTTCTCACTTGGCTTTTCACATGTGAGCAGCCATCTTGGCAGCCACTGGACATACATGACGCTGGATTTCATACCTGTTCATGAAACCTATGGGAGAGAGTTGAATCGTGCATTTATTTGTGTGACTCTATAGCTCTGCATGTGGCTAATTCCAAAGCAATTTCTCTCCAGGACTATCCTGCATTGATCACCAGAAAAATCCCCTGAGTGTCTCTCACTGGAAAACTTCTGTATTTTATTATGAAGAGAAAGCAAGTTAATGGAAGTTAACTCGGCATGATTGCCACTTTTTCAAATACCGAGGGTACAGGGCAACAGTGATGTGTGTCATGCTATAGTGGCATTTAAATGTGGTACCTCATGCAGTTACAAACTACGTCTTGTCACAATTGTGTTGCATTTAGGACTGCAGCTAATAATTATTTGTATTTTCTATTGTTCTATCAGTGATATGTTGATTATTCCACAAGTCAGTAAAATGTCAGAGGTAAAAAAGAAAAGCCTGTTTTGAAGCCTGGAAATAAACTTACAATTAAATACTGTCGTCATTACAATAATATATCTGCTATGTTTTCCTTTCTTAAAAGATTTGATTGATTAGTCAGTTTGTAAATATGTAAGAAGACTGTGTTTAAAAAGCGATACTTTTGGCATTGCTGGTACACAGACGTCCTATTAGTAAGCGCTAAAAGAACATCTATAATTAGTCATTCTCTAGGATGGTGTATTCAACAGAACTTTACTTAAAACAGTGTTTAGAAAAGATTGCATAACTGAAATCTGTCTTTAAACATAATTATAGTGCAAAAATACATCCACAGATGCACAATATATTTCAAGCACAGATCCAGTTTTTAATCACTCTTTGAAATTCAGACCTGAAGATGGTTCTCAAAAATTTGCACAAGGGATAGGTCACAATTTCTTTTGCTGTATTTTGAAATTTCACACGCCCTTCATTCCTGGCTTTGTTTAATTTCCCACCTTCCTGCACCACCCTGATTACTATCACCTCTGCTGAATTATCCAGTCAGCCCTCTCAGTATAGCTGCTTATCGTTCTTCCATGCCAGATTCCTTTGGGTGCATTGTAGTCAAGCTTTCAAGCAATTTCTTACACTTTTTTTTTTTAGCTCATCCAGCCAAAGGAGAGATGAGCTGATGCCTTGGCGTGGCCAACCAATGACAAGAATATTTATCACTTTCTTTCTGTACTTCACACATTACAATAAGCTATGAATTCTGATGGAGCATGAGCTGAACAGGGTGCTACTGTACGTCACTGATGCTCTGATTTATTTATTTATTTTTTATTATTTCCTTGTTTATTTTTGCAGATATATTCCTGTTCGATGTTGTTCTTGTTCCTCTACACTCACTGCCAAGACATTTATAACCACAGCCCATTGATTAAAGGTTTAAAAAATAAATAAAAAATCCCCTTTTCTTAAAAAAAGAGACAAAAAGAATGTCCTTTTAGTAACACAGGATAAAACTTTAAAATTTATTTGTTCAACTGGTCAGCTAACATAGCATTCGTTTTTAGCATTCGTTTTTTTTTGTTTGTGTGTTTTGTTTTTTGTTACAGTGTGAATAATAAAAGTTGTCATATGAAAACAAATAGTAGTTAAATGTTTTTAGTGTCACCACTCTCATCAGGTTAAATTTGCAGACTCCACAGATGGTTTGTCCCTCTTTCAATCACGAAAAGTGATTTACTTTTTTTAACCATCTGTTTCAAATATTATAAGCTTGTTAAATGTTAATTAGCAGTTATTGTTCCCAATCAGCAGTGTGCCACATCATTTTCCTGCTAGTAGGCAGAGTACAATGGTGCCACATTGCTAAAAAATACATATAAAAAGAGTATTACCACTTAATGACATGTAGAACATGTCATAAGGAAAGCTTGTGGTACCATCAATGGAAAGACTGTTAATATGATGATGGCTTTTTACTTACATCTTCATTTGCTGTTTGTTTAGGATTACTGGCCACTTTGTAGCTTTAGGAAACAATTCTGATTTTGGTTCAAATCTGGAAGTGGAAATAAAAGATGGACATAACCACCACAATTACATCCATTCGTTTGGGGATGCTCATTTCATTTTGAAGCAATTTAATTGCTGCCATCTTGCTTTTTTTTTTTTAAACCAGATGTGGTGAGTGCCTTAAATTAAACCCTGCTTTTTCTCATATTTTAGTCCATAATGAACCAAAATTTCAGAAATTAGGAGATGATGGTATATTGAAGAAGATCAGCACCTGAGACCATAAACTGATTAGGAAAATGTAATGAGATCATAGACTAAGGGAGCATTAGGATAAGTTTCTCATAAACTAATCTGCAATTTAACTTTTTTTTCCTTTCTTTTTTCTTTTTCTTTTTTTTTTTTTTTTGCAACAAGAGACCAGCTTGGGGCTGTTAATTAAAAAGAGTATAGGTTTAAAACCCTTCTGCAGTGGATTCATTTTTTCAGATTCGGAGGCTGCCTCCACTTTTAATATACAGTAAATACACCTTTTCATTAACTACATATTTGAAATCGTCATTTTCTATGTTACCAGGGTCACATATTTACAATACCACAGCAGCTCTTTCGTATAATACGGTTTCTGTTTGCTGTTGATGAAAGCTGAAGAAATCATATCTTTTAGACCATGTCCGCATGCATACAATATTGGTAAATGTTTTTGTCAGCATGGAAACAGCATTTAAGTCACTGAAGACTGGAAAAACTCCTCCCAGGGTTACAATTTTCAAAAACTCTTTGTCTGCATTTGCATGTGGATGAAGAAAATGGAGATTTGGAATGACAGTATTCCTGGCTTTCCTGGCTTTTTCAATATTTTTCAAAATTAACACGGAAAAATCCTTGTTTTTAAAAAATGCATGTGTATGTGTGGACGTAGCTTTAGCCCACTAGGTAGGTACAGAAACATATCTATAGAAGGGATTTTAACTATAAAGTGGATGCATTCATCTACGATGAACCTCCAAAATATGAAAGATGATACTGACTGACCAGTGCTCAGTATAAATCAAAGCATCAAATATTGGTCTGCCTCCACTGTGAATCAGAGAGCACACATACTTAAAGCTGCAGCACCGAACCTCCCTCAAACTCAAAGACGCTTACCCAACTTAATGTCATAATCCTTTCCACTTCATCAGAGCTGCATAACTACCACCATGACGGCCCAACTCGCTTACCCAGTAGAGCGAACACCCAACCATCCAATCTCATCAGGTCTATTTATCAGAATGATCTCTTTAAAGTCATCTCTCCCCGTCCCATCGGCCTACTTAAAGCCATGTCATGTTAGTGCCCACAGATAGTCTACCTCATTCACATCACTGTGCTTATTCTCTCATTACAGAGTTTAGGGCATCAACTCTGTCTTTACTAGGATTAATGTAGCTGGATACTTTGTCAACATGTATGAACATCTCCTCTGAAGAAACTTGACTACAATTGCATAACTCATTTATGGAGCAGTGGTACTTTTTTTTCACTACTGAAAATGGCATACAAATAATTTTGCATTTTATAGTCTACGTCTGATGTAACTGTCAGAATAGTTTCTTAAAAGCTCCCTTATGCATAATTTAAGCTCATTTAATGGTGGTTGATTGTCAGTCTGGCAGTTTGACTAAATGTTTCTGAATTCTGTGCTACATTTCAGAGAGTCTTTTAATTCATTTGCAGCCCATGTGACTTGTTCTTTTGTCCCTTAACAATAACACTACCTCTTCGTTTCCTATTATCCAGACATTCCTAGATCTATTCCTACAGTCCTTTTTTTTACCCAATCCGCCTAATTACTGTCCCAGAGGATTCCAGTCCTTGGATGAACCACAGATTTCTCCTCTTGCATTTCAAACATGCTTTTCCAAGTTGGTGGTGGGTTGGAGTGGGGGTGCGGGCATGGGGAGGCGCCATTGTCGACTTACAAAAGAGATCATATAGTAAGTGATCCTGCTAAAGCCAATGATGAGAAAGAAAAGGGAAAAAAGGCCACTTTTTCACTTGAATATTCTGTGTTGCTATTCTCCTTGGCAGAATTTCTACCTTACATATAGTAGAATATTGATTCACAGTAACATGTATCCTGGGTCATTTGTTATTCTATTTGTTTTCCATCAAGAAATATAGTAGAGGAATTACAGTACTGGGTAGTATTTGCACACTAATGGTCCTTATTACTGTTTAGCAAGTCGCAGGGAGATGCAATAAATATTGTACAATTGGATATTTTTCTACATTCAAGTGGAGATGATTGAATAATAGCTGAAGAGCAAGAACAAAGGACAGTGTGTGCAAGGAGAGAGGGTGTTTGGCTGAGCTTATGCTCAGTGGGTGTTTCTACCATTACTATGTTGTACCATCATCAGCAGATGACAGAAACTTGGTAATTCAAAATAGTGATGTGATAATAATAATTTAGGCAACACAGTGATACGGTGGTTAGCACTGCTGCCTCAGAGGAAGAAGGTCCTGGGTTTGAATCCACCTTGACCCAGACCTTTCTGTGTGCAGCTTGCATGTTCTTCCCAGGCCTGCTTGGGTTCTCTTGCTTCCTCCCACAGTCCAAAGACATGCAGTTAATAAGGTTGTTGATTCTAATTTGCCCATAGCTGTGAATGTGAGTGCAAATTGTTGTTTGGATCTCTGTGTTAGGCCTGAGACAGACAGGCAATCTGTCAAGGGTGTACCCCACCTCTCGCCCTGTGGCAGCTGGGATAGGCTTCAGCCCCCTTGCGACCCTGAATCAGATAAGCAGAAGAAGATGGATAGATGGATAGATGGATGGATGGATAATAATAATTTAGAAGAACCCTCTAAAGATGGAATCCTTTCTGTCCTATGAGTGAACAAATAAAACAAATGAAAAGTGTGTTAGACACTAAATATGTTAATGCATTTTTCCTAAATCAATTCTTTGTTCCTGAACATTTGGACTCCAGGACAGCTGGATTTGCACTTGAATGGCTTGAATTACAGAAATCCTTCCAATCAGGCAGATTTGCAGCATTTGAACTGACACAGACACTTCAGAAAACCTCCTCTCAGCAGGTTTCTCTTTTTAATTAAAGCTGCTCCTGCCCAGTCAGGTACCTGTTTTCTGGCATAAGAGCAGAATGTATCCTACTGTTGCTCATGCTGTTTGTTAATCATTTTTGCTGTTGTTTAGAGAGCTGTCAAAATGTTAAAGTTTAGTGGTGATACCCAGAATAATCAGCGTTGAAGGGGTACCAATTCAGCTTTTGATTGTGAAATCAAAGCACGGATCCTTCATTTTCATATCTGCAACTGGAGAGCAACTCGCTAGCTCTTCCTGTTGTGGACTTTGGGCTCTGGTTTTTCATTCTTAGTTAATATATTTGAGTCGTAGTTTATATTTTGCTTCCTGCGTTTGAAATTTTCAGATTCCTGTTTTTTTCTTCTATTACTGCATAATGCAAATCTTGGGTGTGGTTTCTGTGTTTATGTGTTCTTGCTGTAGTAGTTAGTGGTCGCTGTTGTAGTAGTTTGTGCCTCCCTCTCTCTTTGTTTGTGTTTCCTTGTCTTGTCTTTTGTTTAGTGTTTGTGTTCATATTTATATTATTTATTTCCTGTTTTAATTTGAAGGGTTTTTTTAATGTTCTGTGCCAGTTTTGTTTCCTGTCTGTGCTTTCCTGATTCCCTGATTGTTAGCACCTGTTGCTGATTGTGTACACCTGTGTCTCATTCTCCCCTCTCTAATAAGACTCTCAGTGTGTGTGTGTGTGTGTTTGTGTGTGTGTGTGTGTGTGTGTGTGTGTGTGTGTGTGTGTGTGTT